>LPNX010876635.1:187924-226417 GCA_001517045.1 Pseudotsuga menziesii
TTTAAGAACTAGTTAAATAACTTAATTTATACATAGTTAAACATAATGTCCAAAAGTTGTCAAAATTTTCTATAATTAGGCCTACAACTGTCCAAAAGTCGAACATTTATGCTCAGTTGTACATACTTAATAAAAAATATTTTTAGAACATCATGTCATTGTCACCACCTGTAGTTTCTGATTGAAAGGCATCACACCTTAAAACATCCTAGAATGTTCAACCAAAAAGTACTCCTACACTATCAAATCTAGCCCATTGAATGACATATGGAGACAACTCTACCACGTTGGAAGCCCATCATGAATCCAATAAGCATCCCCACTTGTACAAGTAAACAAACCCAATGGCTTAGCTTCACCTGTTATAGTTATGCACAAACCAACCATGGAAATGCAATAAATGATAATCAACACATTAAAATGATCAAATCATTCATTCAACTGATTAAAGCAAAAGGATTAGCCAAGGTAAGAATGCAATATGCAATGCAATTAATGATAACCAAACCATTAAAATGATCAAATCAACCATTAAACTAATCAAAACCATAAGGATCACTCATACCAAGAGGGCATTGCCAACCATTGGGTGACAATAATGAACATGTCAATGCTATTCAATATGACAATGAAGCAAGTGGAGAGGTCATGGAAGTTGTTCAGTCACATGAACCATGTACATATTTTGCAAATCAAGTTCATAATGACATTGTTGATATGGATGTGGCTAAAGGTTGTTAAGCCTTGCAAAGCAATGAAGAGCATTTGACATTGCCAAGTTAGGTGGAGCATACTAAATGGTTAATAGAAGCTGTGATGAATACAAAAAACCATATTTCTATTAACACCAACACAGAAATCCTAAACATGCATCTGCATCCAACATTATTAAACAATGAAGATGTCCATTATTTTGTGGATGTTGGGGGTTTAGAAGAAGATGTTGTAGGTAGTAAAGAACCAATTGAAGGAGACAATACAGATTGATCACAACTCCTAGTTGATCCTCATAGCCAACATAGTACTACAATACTCAAGTCATTCCTAAGGTTGCCAATGGAGAGAGTGGCAAAAACAAATTGACATGATCAACAAATGTTCTTTGCTTAAGCAATATTTCATAATCACTCACTTCAAATGAGTACATTTCAATATTGGTTGAGGTAGAACAAAAGAAAAAGGAGATATAAGAATTGATAGAAAAGAAGAAGGATCTTATAAATGAGAGGAGGGATACAAGAATTGTTCAAACCGAACAATGAAGGAATGCAAGGATTGAAAGAGATAAATAAAGGCAAGAAAAAGAGAACCAAAAACAACTGGATAGGTAGGAGAAAGCACAAAGAAAGGAACAACAAATAATTTAATAGGAGCAAAGTAGGCAAGAGGATAAGAGGGTGTCCAAATCACTTGATCAAATTGCAGAGAATACGCATTTATTCCAAGACCTTATAAACATCAAGATCCCCCAATATCACCTTGTTAGTCATGTTCCCCACTTTCTTCCTACTAGTGGGAGGGCCAATCCAATGTATTATTTTCCAACTCCTCCAGCTAATCTAAGGATGTTGGGGACAAGTCATAACTATGCATTTTTAATTCCTCCTTAGTTGCAAGGAGCAAAATAGCCTCAGGAAAATGAAAGAAACTCACCCCATTTGGATCATGCGAATGCAGCTAGTTCAACCTACTTGGTTGAAGCAAATACAGAGAACCCTACAAGATTAGGCAATGAAGATAGTCATCCTACTCATGCATGAATATGTTTTATGCTTATGCCTAACCACATCCAAGGTGTATTTTTTTTAAGTTGACATTTTTTTGTTGTATTAAGAACCAAGGCATAAGGGATTTGGCACCAACTAAATCCTAGATCCTAGTCTTCGATGGAACTCGAGGCTTTGTTTTCAGATACTATTAATGTAAAATAAAGTTTGGTTACCCATAATAGGTTATCAAATAGGTAGTTCAACCCACAATGCACATTAATTTTGGTTATCAAATAGGCAGTGCAACGCACAATGCACATTAATTTTGGTTATCAAATAGGTAGCGCAACCCACTATCTTAAACCTGATTTCTTTTCAAGTTTATAAGCATTGTATGATTACTAGTTAGATAACCAAAATGATAATATATGGAAAGTAGGCATATCCAATGTTGGATTGTTTGGAAAATTGGAAGCTAAACCATATATTTCCTAACATTCTAAATCAACCCACATATACATTAGCCCACTAATCCAAATAACATCACAACTGTATTCACTAGTTTCTTGCCTAGAAAACAAGGCAATGTTATTATTCTCCTACATGTATATGCAATATCATTATTAGTCTCTTGCAATAGCATGTAGAGGTGGCTGGAGTAAATGAATAAGCAAATATTGAGAAGGCAAGCTATAAATCTAAGTAATTGACTAAAATAGTAATGTAAATATGCTCCTTGACTTACTTCTAGATACAGAGGCAATGATGTAATCTATCTGCACCCCTAGAATTTAAATGCCTATAATACGATTGTAGATTCTTACTACTTCAAAAAGGGTACCTAGAGCATATGCAAGAACATGAATATATGGTTTGGATTACAAGGACAAATATAGAGGTAAATACAATTACAAACAAAAATTACAATTACAAACAAAAACAATTATGTGCCACTTTTTCAATTATGACAAAGTACAGAGGAAAATTACAGCTACAAATACAAAGAATTGCATTTACAATTAGAGCCCACATATTGACAAATGATATAGCAAACAAAATTCATAGGAATATTACAACTACAATTACATTGAAGCTCATAATTTAGTTAATGATATATCAAGATTTGGAACAAAATAGCCATAGGCCAACAATTACAACAACTACTACAATTACTATTACAACTTCAACTTCAACTTCAATTAAAACTACTATTACATTGAAGCTCATAATTCAAGCCCTGGATCGACATCAAGCAAATTCAATCCCTAGACTAGTAAAAAGCATAGTATCACTAAACACTTCATAACCCACAATCAAGCTCGGAATTTATCAACAATGCAATTAGGGTCATTGCACACATGGACGATACCATATCCTAAAATAACTAGTGGTCTAGATGGATATCGATGGCCACCCACCTAAGCCACTGGCTCAAAACAGGTTTTTCAGTTTGGAAATTTTTTGAGTCAGAGGTATGCTCCAGATGGATATGGGTGGCCACCCACCTATTCCATCATCTCAAGACATTTTTCCAGTTTGGCAATTCTTATCAATTTTTCGTGTCCAAAGCTTTTAGGTTCGTTTTAAGGCCCTAAATGACATTTTGTTGGTGACACCATAGTCTATATGTAGCCAAAGGAAAGTCTATATGAGAGAAATGTGTACTTCTCGACTAGAACTTTCCAGCGAGTTGTTGCTTGTCCTTAATGGAGATCGTATGCAAAATTCATGCCCCTGGGAAGCTAACACCCCAACTAACCACCTCGTGACTTGTAAACTTTTTTATAGTTCATCTCCTAGGGTTAGGTTTTTTATGTTTACAGTTTTTCCCTCATTTTTATGATAAAAAGGCTCTCCGGCCTCCTTTTTAATGAACTTGTTATGAATGTGCATAGCCTCCACATCTCTTCTCAAAAATATAGCTACCACCATTCTAACTGCTTTTATTTTATAGTTTATTCTATTTCATTCATTTAATAGAATTTGAGTTTATTGTATCACTATGTTTCTTGCAATATATATGTGTATGTGGTTCTACATATGCTCTTTCATTTCATTCTAACATAAAATTTGGATCAACTAAGCCTTGATATGACCAAATATGCCCAAAGGTGCCATGCCATGAGCCCAAGATGAACAATTAAATACCTAATGAAACCAAATTTTAGAGAACCAAATTACAAGCATGACAAGGGTCAAACAAAGCCCTAATATGTGCATTGAAGCCCAAATATGCCTTCATTAGGGTCACCACAAACATGGTGAAAACTCTATCATAAGACTACTAGGCCCTAATATGACCAAATATTCCCAACATTACTATGTCATGTGCCTAATTAAAACAATTAAAGACATAATGATAACCAATTTAAAATCACAATAAAATAATTTGAAAAGAGAAACCACTGGAGCCATGAAAAAACCTAATTACAAGCAAAGCAAGGGTCAAATAAATCCCCAATATGCACATTGAAGCCCAAATATTCCTTCACTAGGGTCATTGAAAACATGGAGGAGACTCTGCCATAAAAAAACTAGGCCCTAATATGGACAAATATGCCCAATGTGCCATGTAGTGTGCCCCATTTGAATAGTTAAAGACTACACATAACCAAAACAATGGAACAATTTGAATAGAGAAACCACTAAAGCCTTAAAAAAACTGAATTACAAGCACAACAAGGCTCAAACAAATCTCCAATATGCGAATTGAACCCTAAATTTGCCTTTGTTAGGGACACTGCAAAGATGGCAAATACTCTGTCATAAAACAACTATGCCCTAATATGGCCAAATGTGCTCAATGGTTCCATGCAATGCACCCAATTAATTGAACAATTAAAGCCATCTAATAAACAAATTAAAAACACAACGAAACAATTTGGACAGAGAAACCACTAAAGTCCTGAAAAAAACTAATTACAAGCACAACAAGGGTTAAACAAATCCCCGTCTTTCATAACAAAGTAGCATTACATTAAAATCGTACAAATTTCCAGCCAAAAAATGATGTGTTGATACACACATAGGATCATCATCCATCAAAAATCACAGAAGATCTCACATTCATGAAAAAATACATAGTTTTCCAACTAGGAGTTGATGTGTTGATAAACACAGAGACTTATCAATTGATATGATAGGAATTCTACTAGGAACACACAATAACCTCCATGCAAGAAGCTTCTCCTCCGAACACGCAACTAGCTCCATGACCAGATCCACAAGCAAGAACAAACCAAGCTCCACGATCGAGCTCCACCTATAAGAAAACACGTGCAGTAAGAAAATAGAACAACAAAAACAAAAACAGAGCCACTAACCCACACCAAGAGCGTGTTACCTGGTCCATGGTTACTCGAAGAGTGGGAGCAGGTCAAACATGAACAACACCAGTCGAAGAAAAAACAGTAGGCCACTCAACCAATCACACCAATCATGATAGACCAAATTTAGATCCTAGCTCACAACACCATGCTTGAGGTAGCACCACACACAAAGAAATGGTAGACAAGGTTTTGTCTCCATGCAAATTGGTAGAGGGACCAGGCCGGACCACTTTTGGGGAGAGAAAACAACCACCCATTGGACCCATAACAAAAAGAACTAACCATAAACACTCTCCAAAATACCTGCCTTAATGACCGTTGAAATGACGTGAACAGTTGTCAAAGTAAAATCTCAGCCACCAGCACATGGCATGATTTCCAATGGTGCCCTGGAGTACACCAAGTCAATATACAAGCAAACGACAGGATGTCATCAAGGAGGATGCACCACTATTGCCATCCCTCCCCTAATCCATTCTCAAGAAAAAGATCAAAGTATTTTAAATGATCCTGGCATTTAAAGAGGAGCTATAACCGCTTATACTATGAAACAAGAACTTTAGACTAAGAACGAGAACCCTAGCCATAAAAATGATGATTTTTGCATAAAAACACCAAAAATACCCCCCAAATAGAAAAGTGTTGATACCAATATACACATTTTTTTTTCAAGGTAAAATATAGAGCCATGGCCTCAACATCCCATATTGTTGTTTACAAAAACTTTAAAATCAACCCCTAAATTGGAAAAACATTTTTTTCTTCAAGAGATAAATTACAACTTTTTTGAAACTTGCATATTAAACAAAAACAAATATTTCATAAATAATGTCACCACTCTAACCATATAAAATCAAAGAATTTATGATGAGATTCATAATGAAATCATATATTAGACCATACAAGAACAAATTATTCATATAAATATTCAAAAACTCCTTTAGAGTTTCAATTACAAACATCATACTAATAAAAAAGTATCTAAAATGTTTCATGTGAAATTATTCAAATTCATCCATGGATTCTGACAACCCATCAGAATCTATATTTTTTGGCATTACATTTAAAAAAATAAAAAATAAAACCCCATATCCCCTTAAAACCCCCACAACATTATATTAAAAAACATTACAATAAATAAAAAAACTAAAATCCCCCTCCCCTAACCCCTAAAACCCCCCCACAACATTACATTAGAAAAACATTTAGAAAATTTTTATACCCCCTAACCCCTAAGCTCCACCCACCCAAACACCATTACATTAAAAAAATATAAATAAAAAAATTATATACCCCCCCCCGCTAACCCACGACATCAAATTCAAAAAAATATTAAGAAATCATTTTTTGACCCCTAACCCCCTAAACATTTTTATTAAAAATAAATAAATAAAATCCCCCCCTCCCTTCTCCTTCCTCCCTCCTCCCTGCCCTGCAGCACTCCTCCCTGCCCCTCCCTTCTCCCTCCTCCCTTCACTACATCCCTCCTCCCCCCTCCTCCCTTACCCACATCCCTCCTTCCCCCTTATCCTCCCTCTCCACCTTCATTGTTGATCTCCCTTGGGCACCAAAGGGCCACTTGTGAGGGGAGGCCCTTTGGCACCCAAGGGAGATCAACGACAGAGGAGAAGGGAGAAGAAAGCAAAGCGTCGCTCCATTCTCCCTCCTCCCCCCTCCTCCGAATCACACCACTCGTGATGGGCGGCCAAAGGGTCGCCCAAGGGATATCAACGTCGAAGGAGGAGGGGGATGAGCAGGGGGGAGGAGGGCAGAGAAGGAGGAGGGAGGAGGGGAAGGGATGAGGGAGGGACGAGGGATGAGGAGGAGGAGGGGGGAGGAGGTCTGCGAGGAAGGGAGGAGGGAGAAGACAGAAGGGAGAGGAGGGGAGGAGGAGGAAGGAGTAGGGTCACGGGGAAGGGAGGAGGGAGAAGGGAGGGTCGTGATTTTTTTTGTTTAATATAATGTTTAAGGGAGGCGTTTAGGGGGTTAGGGTTAAAAAATGATTTTTTAATATTGTTTTAAATTTAATGTCGTGGGGGTTAGGGGGAGGGTTTACAAAAGATTTTATTTATATTTTTGTAATGTAATGTTTCTTGGTCGGGGTAGAGTTAGGGGTTAGGGGGAGAGTTTATACAAAAAATTATTTATATTTTTTTAATGTGATGTTGTTTGGGTGGGGTGGAGTTTAGGGGTTAGGGGGTATTTTTTTTAATTATTTTTTAATGTAATGTTGTGGGGGGGTGGGTTTAGGGGGTCGAAGGGGTTTTATTTTTTAATGTAATGATTTTTAATGTAATGATGTGGGGGTTTAGGGGGTTTTATTTTTATTTTTGATTTTTAAATGTAATGTGGGGGGTTAGGGGGCTAGGGGGCTAGGGAGGTTTAAATTTTTATTTATTTTTAATGTAATGTTGATGTTATGGTTAGGGGGTTAGAGGGTTAGGGGGGTTTTTAAATTTTGTTTTTTTTTTTAAATGTAATGTGAGGGAGGGGGGGTTTAAATATATTTGTTTAATGTAATATTGATGTAATTTTTTAATTTTAGTGAAACATTTGTTGTGAAGATGTCAAAAGAGCCTCAACCCCCATTAGGAGGGATGTTTGGAAATGAACACTTTGAGCATCTTGCAGACATAAAAGACCCAATGGAAGAGGACATTGATGTCCTCGAAGAAAGCCAAGATCAGAAAATTTTGGCTTGCATGATATTGTTTATTAGTTTCGTGTCTTGAAGAAAATGTTAAATTTGACAATTTTTTGATAAGATATATTAGTAATGTTTTGACTTTTAGACTTTATTTTAGAAATAAATTTTCTATATATAATGTTTTTAATATGTTATTTACAAATATATGGTATAGTTTTTCTTGAATTTATGTGAATCGCCAATTTTTGGAAAATAATATGAAATAGTATCATTTTTATACAAAAAATCTCTGAAAATCCATTGAAAATGGTTTTAAATGTCTTAATTTTATGGATTTTTTTACAATTTTGTCAATAAAAAAATTTTATTTTAAAGGAAAAATTGCAAAATGTATATGTTTTCCATTATAACTTGCTTATAAATGTATGATATTTTGTCAAATTTTAAAAAAACACACTTGAAAATAGAAATTAAAAATATTTTATGACAAAGATGATTCAAAGGCCAAAATAAAATGCCTAAATAAAAATGTGTGATACTCGTATCAACCCTTTTTAAAAGGGAGATAATAATAGCTATTAAAATTAAGAGACAAAAAAATGAAAACTGTGTCGAGTTCTCGTTTCATAGTATAAGTAGTTCTATAAATGCATTGTAAATGAACATCAAAGTATTTTAAATGGTATGGGATTTAAAAAAGAGTTATAAATACATTTTAATTGAGCTTGGCATTTATATCAACATATAAAATAATGAGGAAAATATTATTTAGTGAGGTGTGGTTAAAAGAAACATTAGGTTTAATAATTTAAATTTAAAATTTAAGTATAGATTTTAATTGTAAATTAATTAAATTAAAAAGTTCATATATACAAAACAATAATATTAGTATAGTATGAATGAAAAACATGTGTTTTAATAGTAACTATAAATTCAAATTGAGTATATATAGATATAGAAGAGATAAAATATATATAATCATTTTATGAAAAAGTATGGGTTTTGTATATTAATTGATGTTTAATTAGAATGTGATTTTAAAATTAGAATATTATTATATATAAAATTTAAAAACATTATATTGTTAAAAGGTTAGAAATTTGATTAATAAAATTGTAAGTAATAAATTTAATAACCAATTTCCTTAGATACATAGTAAAAAAATCTAAATATTTCACTTTAAAATAAATTATGTCATAATTTAAAGAGTGAAGTAGAATTAATAAAAAGTGATTTAATAAATTATGTCATCTATGATTTAATAAAAAGTGCAATTTATTACAAAGTTGTATGATGAATTCATACAAATTTTATTTCAAGGTTTAAAGTTTAAATGCATGTTTTCTTAAGTGAATATTTATATGTAAAGTTAAAATTCATAACTTTTACTAGTCAATCAAATATGTTTGTATATAAACAAGCATATGTTGTTAATTAGGTTAAAGATGAGTGTTATCACTACCTAGGTTTGATTCATGTAAGTAATATATTGAACTGTTGTTAAATAAGTATATTGTTTGATATAAGAAATAAATAATTGAAAATTATTTTATGGTTATTTGTTAGATTTTTTTAATATAAAATTTAAATATTTATTCTTTATATTAAGGTAAATATTTTTATTTATTTTAAACTAAATATTTAACAATTTTTTTATTATATTCATTATTTCACCACTGAAATCAAAAGAGGCATCATTGAGTTGTATATCCTCTTTTAAAGTAAAACCTACCCTGCCTCCTCTTTATTACAGTCTTCCATAATCATAGTAAGGTTGTTAAAAAAAATCCCCATAATTATCATTCACAACACTTATGCATGTATAGTTTTCAAGATTCTTAACCAACCTATAACAACTCTTCTCAATATTCACATGAGAGGAAAAATAGTTTGAGGTAAGGCCACTTCACCCTTGAATTCTTGATGACCAAAGTTCCTTCTTACAAGGCAAGGGCATCCTTTAAAAGTGAATAGCTTTTATGTTAAAATATCTATAAATGTGTGAAAAGGAGATAAAATCAAATTGAGATTTTACGTCCATACTTCGCGCATAATAAGACCTAGATCCAATTTTTCATGTAAAGAGAATACATTACTATTGTTTTGTGAATTTACTAGGAGATGAGAAGCTCTGGTAGGGTTTCATATGATATCAGATCTTGATCTTTTGCTTATTGTTCCATGGCCTCAGACGGGGATCCCCCCCTTCTCCTTCCCCTGATGCAGTAGCCTTCTAAGTGTTGGATATGGATATCAATGCTTTGGTTCATAACAGATCGACCCCATCAAAATTTGTCAAGAAATCAACAACTACATCGAAAGCAGTAATCCCTCCCTCAACATCGGAGCTCAAATCCCTATCATTTTTAGAGAAAGGATTGATTGTCTAGTTCATTGAACCATGGCCTTCCCTGAAATCAATGTATGCTTGGGTCTCAAAAGCATGATGACCTCTCATCAAATGAAACATCTATACCTTCTCATGTGGCGAGGGATTCTTTGTTTTTTAGTTTGAAATGAAATCAAATAGATACATGATCCTCAAAATTGTTCCATACTTCTACAGATCTCAAACTCTCTACTTTAACAACTGGTATTTGGATTTCAATCTCTAAGATGATGTCCCTTCACACGTGTCAGTTTGGGTGTGGCTCCCCCACTTACTTATCCACTATTGGGGAGATGACTCTCTAGCAGCCATAGAGAGTGTACTATGAAGTATGTGGGTAGAGTAGATCCCTAAGGAAAAATATTTTTTTGTTGTCACATTTCTGTCAAAGTCGATTTGGAAAAATTCCTCCCAGAGGACATCACTCTAAATATGGACAAATGGAAGCACACTCCTATTATAGATTATGAAAAAACCCCTTTTAAATGCAAAAGTTGTCATGCATACTATCATCTCACCAAGGATTTCAAAATCAACCAACAAACAACAAAAGGGAACAATAAAGAGGAAATATGGCATAGTGTAAAGAAACCAAAAGGAAAGTCCAAATCCCATTCAAACTTGGGGCACATTAAAGACAATCCCCCTCCAAACGAGAACATATATGGTAGCTCAAAGAGTAGAGAAGAGAACAATAACAAATTTGTTGTCCTAGTAGAAATAGAAATCCAATAAATAGTGCAGATTGAGGATACGCTGATGGATCCACCCTCAACAACAATATTGATAGAGGAACGTACAAAAAATTAAAACCCCTCCCATAATCAACCAAAGGAGCAACCATATTCCCATCTCAAGAAACCTAGTAAATCGGGGGAAGAAAAAACTTAGGAGAATCCAACCCATTCAAGCCTCATTACAAAGAAAAAAGGACCCTAAAATACATAAGGGAGGAGTAATAACATGATGGAGAGTGATGCAAAATGAGGAAGAAGAAGGAACCAAGGAAGAAATAACTTCGAAGAAGGTATGGAGAGCATCAACAAAGGGGGAAAGGGAAGAATCAACAACAAGGGAGGACTACAATAAACCTTCATCTCTATATTATCAATATTATATTTCATTTTATTCATGGATTACTGTAATTTGCATGATCTATGCTGGTTATTTCTATAAGAAACAAAGTTTCTTCATTTCATTGGTATTGAAGCAAGTCTGATATGGCCTTTGGCCATATTTTTTTTCAAACTTTCATTGACTAGGATTTTGGCCACAACTTCTGGACTTTGTCTAACTAGAGTTTGTCCAAATCCATAACCACCGTCCAATTCAGTGTGTTTTTTTCCAAATCGTGGTTCAATTCAAATAAGAGCCACCATAATTCATAAGTCGGGACGCTTGGGTTAAGATATTAAAATTCCCAAAACTAACAATTTTATTTATAAATGAAAGAAGTCAAGACCTTATTTTAATCAAGAGAAGGTATTCAAAGATTATTGGTCCAAGGTAATTTTATAGTCCAAGCCAAACGAATTATTTCTATCAAAAGATTGCAAAGGAAATCCCTAAAGTTCAGGTTAAAGAGGGTCTTGATTTATAAATCAGAGTCGACTTGGTACTTTTGAAGTTATTAAAGAACTTATTTGTTTGTAACTTAGGTGTGAGTTAAAATTATATATATATATNTATGGAGAAAAGCAAGGAAGACTCCCAAGTACTTCAAACATTTTTGTTGCAGTGTTATTTAGAATAAAAGGAAAGATTGAAGGAAAATATATTATTATTTCTATTGCTCCGATAGAAAGTGATGCAGGAGCATCCTACTCTCCATTTCAAATTCCAAGTTAAATGTTGGATCATGCCTAGAAGGGGTCTTCAATTCTAAATTGATGGTCTTTGAACCATCACATTGTAAATAAAACTATGTTTTATTTGATTCTAGATAGATGGTGAGTCACTAAGAGGATCAGTGAGTCATTGGGTCAGTTGATGAGTCATTGTAACAAAGCCCTCATCTAATGGTAGCGAGTCATAGGATTTGTTGTAATTAGGATTAGTTAGCAAAAGATTAAGGATTATTGAGTGGATTGTGGATCTGAACTAGAATGGTTCATGAATCTTGTTGTGTATATATATATAATCCCACGATGCATAGATAAGAGGAGAGAAGAGACAGGGAAAAAGAGAGATACAAAGGATAGATAGAGGTCAGTAGGGCCTGTAGGATTCATGGAAGGCCAATTAAAGATATATCAGGACTTAGGAGATCAGAACACAAGTTTTGAGACAAATTGAATGTATAATTTCCTTGTGTAAATGAAGAAAAATCCTATTCGACATATCTCTGTATGTGTGAATGAATTCAGTTTGAATGCATAAATTCATGAACTAAATGTTTGGATAAATTCTCTGTCCATATGTGAAAATCTTGTATATGAATTCAGGGTTTCTGAAAGCGGGAGAAGCAGAGATCGATGAATCGATGCTCTGATCCATCGAAGGAGTTAGATGAATGATCCTTTAAGGATTTTATAAATGAATGTGTGCGTGTATTAACCCTGTTGCAGGTCAAGGGGCCGAAGTCAATCATTGAAGGATTGAGGAAGATGGAGATTCAAGCCTATGCGTCGATTGATTGATTAAAGAAAATTGATTCCGCAGATGTGTAAGTAAAATATTAACTAGTCGCCTTAAGAAATATCGGACGCTGGGGAATGATCTTAGAAGAAGATCAATGGTCACGATCAAATCCCCCAAGAGAAAGGTGTAAGGAATATAAAGGAGATGAGATCCACATCTGATCTCAGATCAACGGTCAAGAAGGAAGCCGCATGAAATAAATTATTGTAAAGAGTTGCAGAAAAGGAATTGCAGGAGGGAAATTGTAGAAGATTAAATTCTACAAAAGTTGGATCTGCAATCCTCAATCCGATTACGGAAAGGAGTGTTGTGGCTGCATAATTGCGGAAGTCAAATTTGGAATTTGAAATTTCTGCAATCCGCAAATACAGAAACAGAGTTGTGGTAAATGTCTTGCAGAACGACATTTGCAGAAATCTCATTGCAGAAGAGAGCGTGCAGAGAGGGTGGTGCAGAAACAAAAAATTGCGGAAAAGCAAGATTGCAAAAACCTGTCTTATGGAATTGAACCTGCGGAAGCAAAGCTGTGCAATAGAGTTGCATAAGAAGATTTAAGACAACAATTTCGTTGTCAGGAAGGGTTTAAAGTCCCTCCATGTTATGAATTTCATGTGCTTGATCTCAGAGGTGGAAAAATCATGCATGATGCCACCAAGGAGGGGTTGGCATCAGAAGGAAATAATTATAGTAGTGTTGAATTCGCTAACAAGTTAATGATTCCTGAGTCAAATATAGGTATCACAATTTGTTGTTAGATCCATGTGGAGCAATGACGATGATCTAATTTTGGGATTACCTTGGTTAGAAACTTTGGGGACTTTTATCTTAAATGCTGAAAATATTTTACCGACGTTTCTCTACAAAAAGAAGAAAATAACATTGCAGGACATTAACATAAAGTCAAAATCAGAGGTCGCATTATCTGAAGACTTCAAAGAAATATCAAAGTTGATGTCACAGGGAAATGAGAAATCAACATAGAGGATACAAAAAGAATTCAACAAGGTTATTGCATATAAAGAAGAAGATATCTTTCATCTAAGAGATCATAATCAGAAATTACTTGTACAAATCAAGAAGGCAAAGGATAAATTTCAACGAAATCCAAAGTTAGAAGATGAGAATCAATATCTTCAAAAATAATTATTAGGCAAGGACGAAGAAAGCTATTCCTTAAAAAGGGTTAATCAAGAATTACAAGAGTAATTAAGAAGCTTAAAAGAAAGAGAGCTCAAAAAACAAGACAATCAAAATGAATTCGTCAAGTCAAACTATAAGCAATAACTCTTACACTTAAGGAGACTTTATCAGTACATGCGTATACAAGTTAGCAAGCTAAAGTAGGAGAATAAATCTTTACAAGAAAATCTAGATTACTAGGGATCAATTGTCAACAAAGAAACGATGATTGTCGCAATAAAGAAGTCATCAAAGGCTCAAATTCAACCATAATAAAAGGGAACCAATAGAGAGCTCGTTAATGCTCAAATTCAAAAGATTGAACATATTGTCACATCACTACAAACATCAAGAGAAGGTGGTTCCGAGAAACAATCACAATAGATTATAATACCTTATTTCCATCCAAACCACAAAAGTCGTTATGACCAACAACAAGGTCAAAAGGAACATAAACAGATTCATTATGATATCAAAAAAATATGGAGACAAAATCAACAAAATTTGTGGGATTAGAAAAAGAGAAGTCCTATCCAAATAATCGATCAACACTTCACAAATGACTCAACACTTCCACACAATGTTTAAAAAAACATATTGTCTCATTTTGTCAAGTGTCGCAACTACCAACACACAATGTCATGAGAAAGCATTACAAGCAAGAACAAGGGATAAAGTCTTCCGCAATTATGCTTTGAGGACAAAGAAATTCTAAGGGAGAGGCAACGTAATGAACAAAATATATAATAAATACACATTAATAAATATTGATAATTAAATAAAGTAATACTTAATGAAGAGACACCTTGATGAAAGGTTATTCCTCTTTACGAAAGGGCACCCAACATGGGTATTTATACAAGCATCATTATCATTGTAATCTCATCTCTACCTTATCAATCTTATATTTCATTTTACTCATGGATTACTATAATTTGGCTTATCTGCACCGGTTATTTCTATAAGAAACGAAGTTTCTTCATTTCATCGCTCTAAAAATCCATAGCATTCCAAATACTTGAGAGCAGAGGAGGAAATACCAACCACTCACAAGGTAAATTATGGAAGTAGTATCTTGGAATTGCATGGGTATGGGGATAAATTACAAGAAGGGAGTAGTTCAATATCTAATAAGGATGGAAAGGCCCTCAATACTCTTGCTCCAAGAGACCAAGCTAGAATAAGAATATATGTTAGAAATAGGAACAAAAGTATAGAAAACAAGAAAAACCAAATCTATAGGTGCTAGGGGAGCATCAAGATTAATATGTACTCATTAGGAAGAGAATGCCTTCGATTTGCAGTTGTCAGTGTTGTCGCAACAATGGATGCTGGTCTCTCTCCTGCATAAGAGCACATGTAAACAAACTAACACTTTTAATGTATATTCTCCTAATATGTATTTAGAAAAACAACATTTTTGGAATTCTCTAATCAATAGGAAAGATCAAGGGCAACATCTAAGCAATATCATCACAAGAGACTTTAATATGGTCTTCCTCTCAGCTGAGAAAAAAGGGGGAAATAAACTAAGAGACCCCTTTAGAGAAAACATGGAAGACCTTATATTTGAATGGGACTTATTGGATATAGTGCCTAAAATGGGAAATTTACCTGGACAAATAGAAGAATTGGCCTTGGCCATATCTTAGTGAGGTTGGACTGATTCCTTGTACAAAGTGACATCTTGCTAGAGAATATGAGGATCCACTCCTCCATCATACCCACAGATGTTTTAGATCACAAGCATATCTCCCTCATCTTTCGAGAAGAAAGGAACAATGGTCAAATCCTCTTTTGATTAAATCCTCTATGGCTCTAGGAACTAATGGACATCGATATAATTAAAAAAACTTGGAAACAATAGGTGAGAGGATCACCCTCTTATGTATGGGAGGAGGAGACGAGAAGGACAATTTTATTTTTTTAAATTTGGGATTAAAGCAGTCCTAAAGTCAAGAGAGGAGAGATCAAATCCCAGCTGCAACAAATATGTGACATAATGGAGAAGGGGGATGTTACCCCTAAAGAGCTAAAAGAAGAAATAAATCTTGATGTAGAGATACAGTCCTTCAATCGTTTAGAAGAATAACACTAGTGCTTAAAGTCAAGGATTTTATGGCTAAAGACCGGGGATATGAATACCACCTTGTTCCACAAGCAAGCCAAGGTCAGAACCTTGAAACAAAATCCATGAAATAAAAAATCATAATGGGGATCAAGTTCAAGATCTGGAAGCAATCAAATACGAGGAAATAGGAATTACAAGAAACTCTACACCAAAGACAACCCAGAATAAGAAGTGGTAATGTAGGGGCTGCTAGCAGTGATTCCCTCTCTTATAACATCAAGGTAGGAAAATGAATCCCAGAATAGGAAAATAGAAGAACCTAAGGTTATCAAGGAAATATGGTCCTTGGAACTTAACAAGGCACCGAAGCTAGATGGATTCATAATAAACTTCCTACGATTCAGTTGGAAAATAATAAAGAAATATTTGTGTCACATGATGATATGGACCCATAAAAAGGAATAAATAGGAGACAACACCAACTCTTCCTTTATTTCCCTGATTCCGAAAGAATCTAGACTAACCTCCTTTCCCAGATTCAGGCCCATCTCTCTTTACAATGCAGATTACAAGGTGCTGATCAAAATCATAACAAATCGACTCAAATATATCCTTTCCAAGCTCATCTTCCCTAATAAAGGAGGATTCATGAAAAAGAGACAAATTCAAGGCAATATCATCTTGGTTCAAGAAGCGGTGCACTCAAGCTATGCCTGAAAAGAAAAAGGTATGGTCATGAAACTTGATATGGAAAATGATTTATATCGTGTTAAATACTTGTTTTGTATTAGGTACTTAAAAATATAGGCTTCGACACCCCCTTCATTTGATGGATCAAAGCCTGCATTGGCTCTCAGTGGATATCTCCACTAATAAACATAAGGCTAACATAGTTATTTCGAAGCAACCATGGTCTAAGGCAAGGCTTCCCACTATCCCCTCTCTTGTACATAATTATGGAAAAATGTCTTAGTAGGAATCTAAAAAAAAAGAAGGATAAATTCATATCTAAGGGGAATTAAGATAGCTAGGGGGATCAAATCCATCAACCATTCTCAATTCACTGATGACACCCTACTTTTGGGAGGAGCGTCCACAGTAATCACTCTGGGACTCAAGGAAGTGTTGGAAAAGTATCTTGGAGATTTGGGAGGTCAAATGAATAAAGTAAAAAGAAATATTTATGGGTGGAGCTGTTAAACCCTATTATTTGTGCAATAACTCAAATCATGGAATTTCGGGCCACTTTAGAATGGATCTCTTTCAATTGCCTTAGAATGCCAATTCCGATTGGTCCCTACAAGGAAAGGGATTGGAACCATATAATAGAGAAAATTAGGACTAGAATGTAAGCATGGGGATCCCAATGGTTGAACCTGACAGGTAAATTAGTATTAATAAAAGCATCCTTATCTGTTAGGATTAATTAATAATCCTCCCTTTGACCACCATAGTATAATTGTCATTTCCTAGCTTAGGTTTTTATTTCCACCTCACTAGTGACATGGGGGACTCATCTGGGGACCACCTAACACTTGATGTGCCAGTTTGCATGAGTTTAGGATCTCCAGAGTCCCATCCCTATAATTTAGGATCCCATAGTGAGTCATGGGAGTTCATCATTAGTTCACCCTAGTATGTGTTGAGTTAACCTTAGAAGGGAATCAATTAGTTCATCTCCAGTTAGCCTAGCACCAATTTTTCCTTATTCAAGGAGGTTAGGCGCATTTTCCTACCTACCTTGTCCAGTTAACTGATTGTGAACTAATTTAGTTGTTCTGAGTTAGATTAGTGAGCTCTTAGTGGTGATTTTATCACAATGAGTTAACACTCGAGTCAGTCCAAGTTGGTGAATTCGAATCCTACATAGTGCATTTGAATTCTCCCTATTGTATCATCATCGTATTACATAGAGATTAATGATAATTCATGTAATGTTATGCTGACCAAATTTTGTCTCATGGTTGTTCAATTTTCACTATGAATGTTTGACTAGTGTACATTGAAATGCTTCTCTCTCCTATAACCTTGTTTCACAATGAATTCATTCTGGCCTAAGGATCCTAAACTTTTCTAAATTAAACATGGTATCAAAGCTAAGGTCTCAGGTTCAATTCCCCCAAGCTATGCCAAATGGGGGGCGTTGGAGTATTGGTACAACCGCATGGTACAACCGTTGCACCTATGGGAATATAAAAATGTGGACTAACTGCCACTTTTGATAATAGGTCCTTGTGCTTGGTTTCATATGATCATTTCCATTTGTAGATGATAATGTCTTAACTGGAGTAAAATATAGAAGGAAAAAAAGAGTTATCACAAAAAGAGATCTACAGAAGATACAAATATGGCTTACAAGGAAGGGGATCTTCACCTTATATGATTTGTCCTTTTGGGAGGAAAGATCAGGAAATTGGATGGGATGGAAATCCTTCAAGTTCCTATCACAATTACGGGGTCAATTTCAAATCTTGATAGATTTATTGAAAGGATCCCCCCCCCTCAACAAAAATACAAAGGATACAAGGATATAGGGAAGTCAAAACATAACATACAATATAAAATACGTATGTGATCAACTATCCCAAAAAGAAGTTCCTATCCCAAAATATCTAATTTGGAAGAAAATTTGGAAAGGAGATGATCTACCAAAGGTCAACATATTTTGTTGGTTGTTACTTCACAAAAAAATCCTCATTGCATAAAATCTAAGGAAAAGAGGAAGAGAAGGCCCCTCGAGATGTCTTCTTTTCCAAAACATAGAAGAGAGTATCCCCATATATTTATGCAATGAATGACCACCTTAGAAGTTTGGAGATTGTCCTATGATGAGGTAGGAGCAATTCAATTCATTACAAACAATTGAAAAGACATGTTCATCAACTTAGGAAGATGTTACCAAGGATCTCTTGAAAGGAAAATTTTACAAAAGATTATGGACAAGCCATCCAAAATTCCTATGTTGGAAAATATGGTTAGCAAGAAATATAGTTATTTTTATAGGAGCAAAACATGTAGCAAGTCAAATAACCAATACTGCTAGATGTTTGGTTGGAGAAGTTATAAAATCAATAGGAATCAAGCTTGGGAAGTCCAACATGAGGCCAACCTACTAGAAACCCAAGAAAAACTATGGCTTCATGAATATTTTGGAAATAATTGCATCTCCCCAACTTGCCTCCTAAGAAATTTGGGACACAACCAATCTTGGAAGCCTATCGAAAAGGAGCAAGATTCCTTTGCAGCTTGGTGTAGAGAACAATGAGTTAATCTCCTCTTCTTTGATGGTGCCTCAAAAGGAAATCCAGGGTGGCAAGTGCAGGAGGGTCATTTAAGACCCAAATGGATAAGAAGAACAATGTTTTGTGTGGGGTCTAATAAAGGAAACCCACAATATGGCAGAAGACCTCGCCCTTTACCTAGGCCTTTGCATCATCAAAGAAATATGAATAAGATCGATGAAATTAATCGAGGACTCTATGGTATTTATAAAAATATAGTGTAAGGGAGACAAAGAAGACACAACACCATTCGAAATAAACCACAAGAAGAGTGAGACTCATAGCCCAATTCTTCATGTCAATCTATTTCTACCACATTATAAGGCAGAACAATATGGGAGAGAGGACTAATTGGAAAATAGGGGGCCCTCCATTAAACAAGGGGATCTTGAAATCATCGAGAGAGTCAAATCACAATTAAACCTACCATAAATTCAAGCCACTCAACACTCATTCCAAGGCACGCCTCTTGAGGGGTTGATCAACAACAGAGTATGGATAGTGCATCTATTAAATGCTTGATTAATTGGATGAGAGGGAAAACTAGCACACATGGGAAGGATTTATCACTCTTTATCCTAAAGCTCATACCTCATTGCATTATACTTCAAACTCTCTCTCGGTGAAGGCATTTTTGGGCAGTTTTGAAATGTCTTATTCGGATCCTACATTGGTTACTAGATCCTTACAACACTAGTGAGCGCCAGCAGATAAACTGAAGGATTGTTGGAAGGATAGGGGGTATGCTGGCCAAGTCAATACTCAACTGGAACAACTTCACTCAAGCGATGGAAATGGACTACACTCCCTGCCTCTCCTACAACATTTTGGACCTGAGAAGGGAAGTTAGGATACTCCAAGAGGGGGTGATCACACTTCAACAAGTAATCTAAAGCATATTAGGAAAACAACATGACCAAATTATGGAAATTCAATAGACCTTGGTATAAATAAAAGGGATTCTGGACAACCAAGGGAACATGATAGCGCAACTTGAAGAGGATCTCAATGCACATCTACGAGCTTTAGATTTTGACTTGACTCCTAGCAACACGATTTTTGTTGCATCTAGGCACTTGGGTTCCTTTCCTCCCCCTCAAGTGGACACGACCATGGAAGGTGACATTGACGAATAGCAAGGCCTAACTTTGAACCCATAGGGTTGTGATTTTCCTAAAATATGTTTTTTTTTAAATGTACCTATGTTAAGCCAATTTTTAAGAATATGCAATATGTAGGGGTTATGCTCCTTTTTTTAGAATGTAAGACGATATGGTAGACACATTATCATCGTCGATTTTGTAATAGGCATGAAAACACAAACATCGACAGAATGCAGGCTTATTTTGTAAACTTTAGTTGATTGGCCCCTAGCCTCAACTCTCTTTTAATATAAATATCTACTCATTTCTGTGGAAAAAAAGACCTAAATCCAAATTTGTAATATAACACTTTTCATTATACCAAACAACTTCAAATTCCCCAATACCTACAAGTTCCTTATAATTTGACTTACAATGTATTTAACAATATCCAAAATACTATACCTTGTCATGCATTATATTACAAATAATAATAATAACAATAATTAAGAAAAATAATACCTTCACTTCACAAAAATGTATAAAAGATCTCAAACCAAAATAAAAAACATTTCTTTTAAAAGTTTATTAAAAAAATTTACATATAAACCAACACCTTTGGAAATGACACTCTATGTAAATGCAAACCCTAAAATGATAAAATAAGAAGTTACATTAATAAATAAGGTAAGTAATCTCCGAGGTTTTTCAATTACAATGGTTTATTGATTATAAATATGAAAGCCACAAAGAATTCATAGGATCCAATAGAGCATACATATTAGGTAGGAAATGACCCCACAATCAAGTTTACTTCATGATATGCTTCCCCACATTTGAGGATATCCTCATTTTTATATTAGAGATGGTTAAGATGATAGGAAATGACCCTACATTCAAGTTTACTTCATGATATGCTTCCCCACTTTTGAGGATATCCTCATTTTTATCTTAGAGATGGTTAAGATGATTCATTCAAATCATTTAGTTGGTGATCTTGTTATTAAGAATATTTATTTATTTATTTTGAACAAGTATATTTTTATTTAAATTTAATTTTATAATTATAATTATATTAAAAATGAGGTATTTGTAATTGTATTATTATTAAATTTTTGATGGGGTGTCTTTTTCGGTGAATACACAAGATGGGTATGTACTCACCATGTTTTGACATGTGAAGTATCAGATGACAATGGAGGAAGACAAGACATGCATGCAAGTGTTTAACACCGCCATCATAAAGGTAATGTGGAGTTTAGTTGAATGGACAAAGAAGGGTATGATGCATAATCGTATCATCATACCCACAAATTGGTTATCAAAACCCCAAATGATGCAAGGGAATGGAGAATTAGAGTATAATTGCATTCTAGTTCCACCACAACACAAGTAGAAAATTTCATTATCGATTAGTGGTCTGGGTAAACTCTCGAGCTTAATATCTACTAGATCATATCCCATTTCTGGTGGGATACCCCTTTCTAGTTCAAGGTTTTTTTACTATTTTGAAGTGATTGGGGGTGCCTTTGTGTTGGTACCTACTCCCCCATCCACATAAGAGACCCTCTTCTTTTCTTTCTGCTTTCTTTAAGAACATAATGGTTGATCATGGTAGTTGAAGGAAAGGTCATAGGAGAAACAAGAGGATTATGGGTTCCAGGGTAAGGAAGGAGGCTATGGAAGTTGTTGTTGCATGTTGGAGAGAAATTTTGTTGCATATTCAAGAAGACATGCATGGGCATAGAAAGATGTGAAGGAATAGAGGGAAATCATGCACAAGGACAAGGTTGAGCACACCATGTGTAATCAGATTCCTAATATAGGTACCTCTATGAATAGGGATAACAAATATTGAAAACTGTTACCTTGTATTGGTGCATAAAGACACTAATGGGTAAAGCTTTGTTGGAGAAACATGTGGCAAACAATAAAATATCCAACTCAACTAGATGACATTTAGACTCAGTTGAGGAACCAAGATGTGAAATTGGATGTAATAACAAATATTCTCTGTGTAATCTACTTTGTACAAGCAACCCTAGTTGCACCCTTTGGTTCAAAGGTTCCTCCCATTCCATGATTTTATGATGATGATGATTAAGGCACTTAGTAGTTTCTATGTTATTATCTTTTAAGACTTTTATGTTAGCAATTAGTGTAGATACTACAAGTTTTTCAATTATTCTTGACATACTAATAGGAAGAAACACATTATAGGCTCTTATGGCAAACAACCAGTCTTTCGAACCAATAAACTCACTTTTTGTATATAGTTTGGTTTCCAATATGGCAGACCAATATTTTCATGATTTGTATCTTTTGAATTAATAATATAGCTAGTTTTACAAAAAAAATCCCATTAAAAATGTAGCATTGATAATCATGTTATTCATTATAAAAAATTAAAATTAAAATATGATTGTATGTTTATTGGACATTTAAAGAATAAATAATGTTCAACATAGGAATATAATTTTACAACAATCTAATTAATCCCTCTATCTATTTTTAAGGTTTGATAGACCAAGTGGGTCTCAATAAATGTTAAACATATTCATCAAAAACAACAACAAATTTCTTAGCTCAACCTATTGTAGAAAGGTGTTAATGGTTAACATATATAAAGTGTGCTGTTAGGAGTTATATGGTAACCACTACTATGTGGAATAATATGGAACAATTTGTATCAATGTAATCCAGAAAGAATATTAACATTATGCAATGTGTTGGACATTCCATTCTCTATAGTACAAATAAGTGTCACACTCCTCACAAGTAAATGAGAATGAATTAATTACCAATTTTTTATCATTATAATTTATTTATTTACACTTATATTGATATTGAAAATAAACTTCACACCCCTCTTTAAAAAAAACAATCGTTAAAAAAAATCCAATTTAATTGAGATTAAACGTCACACCACCCTTTCAAAAAATATAATATAAATATTTAAAAATATTTAATTTAATAAACCAGCGTAGATCCAAATCCTAGGCTCTATCAAGCGCCGAGAGGGATCAAATCTCTCAGGTGCAAACCTCTTCTTAGGTATCCATTGATTTGATTCAAACCAAAAGACACATCTTTTTATTTAAGGTCCATATATAATATTTTTATTATTAATATTTAATATTATTTATGGCCGACATATAATATTTTTTATTTTGTTAGGAACAAACATTATAACATTTCTCCATACATGGTTTTAAAGCCACATGCAAGGCCCTCCTACAACCATGGGTTGTTTAGGAGGCCTTGCACATGGTCTTAAAACCATTTGCAAGGCCATCCTAAACCATGTACAATAAAACCATGGGTTGTTTAGGAAGCCTTGCACCTGGTTTTAAAACCATGTGCAAGGCCCTCCTAAACCATGTACAATAAAACCATGGGTTGCACATGATTTTAAAACCATGTGCAAAGCCAACATTTATTTGAGGATAATTCAATTTGTTATTTTTTATTATTTGTTAGGTAGAAACATTACAACATCTCCCCCATGTTGTGTTTTTTCCCTAACCCACATTTTTTTTACGGATAATTAAATTTTTACTTTTTTATTGTTTTGTTAGGTAGGACGATTACAACATCTCACCCATATTAGATTTTTTTTGGCCAACATTTATTTTGGCCTATAATTAAAAAACATATTTTTTATTAATAAAAATAACGTTACATAACGTTACGTAACGTTAAATTACACGCACTAGTCTTCACGCCATGAGACCAGTCGCTGCTCAAGCTACCGCCGACCTGCTGTAGGGTTTGCTGGTGCTCGCGATCCTTCGACAGCCTCCATGGCTGCGCCTAGGGGAGGGCTCTCCCCTCCCTTTACTTCGATCTCTGTCGTAGAAGCCTTCAGAAGGTTACTAAAGTCACCTAGCTTCAATCCGGTGGCCCCTTCCATCTCGAAGTTCATCAAAAAACTGGATGAAGTTACTGAAATTGACCTCCCAAGTGAACAACCCATCAAGATAGCCCTCGCTCTGGTGGAGAGAGGATTGGTAGGCCAGTTCATGGGCTTATGGCCCTCAACAAGAACCACAGATGATTGGATCCAAAGAAACTGGAGACCGTAGCTCAAAAACAGTGTTACCTGCTACCCAGTTGGACGAGGGTTTTTCATTTTTGAATTTATAGCCAAGGAAGACAGGGATTTAATCTTTAGAAACGGCCCATATTTCATGGGCTCCCAGGGTCTGTATCTCAATGCGGAAGTTGATGTACCGAAAGAGGTTCCAGTGTGGGTAAGGCTTCCAAATCTCCTGGTTCATTGCTGGAATGTTCAAACCCTTGAAAAAGTAGGAAATGCTCTTGGAAGATACATAGACAAAGAAGAGAATAAGGGCCAATATTCCTGTGCTAGAATCCGTGTAGAGGTAGATCTTAAAGCCGGTTTGCCTGAGGCAGTCAAACTAAAAGTTGGAGACTGGCACCATTATCAGAAGCTGGATTATGAACAACTTCCGTTCAAGTGCCAGCAATGCCATGAGCATGGTCACTTCCAGAGAAATTTCCCCAAAACAAATGCTTCAGAAGAAGGAGAGGGATGGAAAAAAGCTAAGAAAGGGAAAACTAATCCCAAAAACCAAGGAAAAAAGGCTATGGAACAAATACAGAACCAACTGCCAAGCACAAATAATTCCAATCAGGAAAGCACAAAAATTGACCCAATCATTATTCAAAATGATGAGGAACCACAGAAAACCAGCTATCTAGAGGGGAAAGACCTAGCTGCTGCGAGCATTGAAGGAAATCAAATGGTAAATCAACTGAGCTGTAAAGAGGTAGAATTATAGATCACAGATCCACTGGAGCCTAGGGAAATACCCCTACATGATTCAGTGTGGGTTACTGAGACCCCTGGAACCTCCAAAGAAGCAAATGAAGACCACACGCTGCTAGAAACTGATCCAGGTGAAGAAACGGACGAGGGTACATCATCAAGCAGTCTGCATGCCTTACCCATCAAAAATCCATGAGGAAGGAAATATAAAAAAAAAAAGAGAAGAAGCAACCTACCTAGCTGTCCTCGAAGGTTCACAAAAAACTCTAAAAGACATTATGAATACCAGATCCAAAAAAGGAACAGATCTGGCCTCAAAAGGGGCCAACCCCACCCCACACAGTAATTAATGCAATACATTTCTTGGAATTGTAGAGGATTAGGATCTACTCCAAAAGAAGAAGCTATGAAAGATCTTGTTCGAATTCATACTCCCGAGATTCTGCTAGTCCAGGAAACAAAAATGGAGGAAACTATTGCCCTACTAGCTGGGGAAAAGTTCTGGAAAAAAGGTCCAGGACTTGGCAACAACTCCAGAGGTGCTTCTGGAGGTATCGCTACCTTCTGGGACTCAAATCTGTATAACCTCGAAGCTGGAGAACGGACATTGCACTGGGTTTTCACCAAACTCAGCCACAAACCCTCAGGACGCACTGTAAGTATGTTTAACCTTTATGTTCCCGTCATGCATTCTGAGAAAAAAGACTGCTGGAACACGTTAGACTCCTTTCTTAATTCCCAGCATTTAGAAAATATCATTATAGCAGGCGATCTGAATGTCACCCTTGCTTCCAATGAAAAAAAAGGAGGCACGCCGGTCAAAGACCCATCAAGAGAATGGGTGGAAGACATCATCCTCGGTTGGGATCTATTAGATATAAAGCCTACCAAAGGAATTTTTACTTGGACCAACAAGAGAAATGGTCCTGGCCATGTTGTAGCCCACCTTGATAGGTTCTTAGTCCACTCTACCTTTCTTGCTCTTGGCCTCTTAGCTACTTCCAAAATCCTTCCTCATTGCATTTTCGATCACAAACCCGTCCTCCTCGAGTTGGCCCTTGATCAAGACCCTGGATTGATCCCCTTCCGCTTTAGCCCTCTCTGGATCCATCATGAATACTTTCAGCAAGTAGTGTCTGACTCTTGGGATAACCAAATAAAAGGATCACCATCCTTCATTTGGGAAGCTAAAATAAAAAGACTTAAACTTGATCTGAAAAGTTGGGCTAGGAACATCACCTCCCCCATCTCAAAAAGAAAATCAGCATAGGAAGAGCTGGAAGCTCATCAACTTCACATGGACACCTCTTCCATCTCAGACTTTCATCTAAAAAAAGAAGAGACCCTTCAGAAAGACTACTTCTTGGCCTGCAGGTTAGAAGAAGAGTATTGGAGGCAAAAATCCAGAAATATCTGGCTCTTAAGTGGGGACAAAAATACCAAGTACTTCCATAAGCAAGCTGAGGCGCGTAAGAACTATAAAGCAGTCACTGAAATTAATTTTCAAGGAAATCTGGTCAAAGATGTTGAAGGCATCAAGCAAGCAGCCGTGGCCACTTTCCAAGAGCTTTACACAGCCCCTTTAGAGGATCCGATTGATACCTCCCCCCACCCTTTTGATCTCATCCCTCACCTTATTAAAGCTGCTGATAATAACTTCCTTACTGCCCCAATAACCATGAATGAAGTCAAAGAAGCTCTTGCGCTCATGAAACCTGACAGTGCCCCCGGCCCTGATGGTTTCACTTCTAGATTCTTCACAAGTTGCTAGTCTATAATCAAGATTGATCTCTTAAAAATGATCTGGCACTCTCAAAAGCTAAACAAGCTAGGAGGTAGCTCTAAATATTCCTTCCTTGCTCTGATCCCGAAAGAAAAAGGTGCCAATACTTTCAACAGGTTCAGGCCTATTTCTTTGTGCAACATAGGGTACAAGATCACAACCAAGATAATAGCCACCAGATTGAAAAGAATTATGCCCGACGTTATCCCAGAAAATCAAGGAGGCTTCATCAAAGGCAGAAAAATTCTCGACAACATTATTCTCGTCCAAGAGGCAATTCATTCCAGCTATCAACGCAAGGAGAAAGGTATGGTCATCAAACTCGATTTGGCTAATGCTTTTGACCGTGTTAGGCATGAATTTCTGTTTGCAGTCATGGAAAAGTTTGGCTTCTCACAGACCTTCATAAGCTGGATCAAAGGCTGTATTGGTGACCCATGGATAGCCCCTCTAGTTAACGGTAGGCCCACAAGTTTCTTCAAAGACTCAAGAGGTCTAAGGCAGGGCAGTCCACTGTCCCCTCTCCTCTATGCTATCCAAGCTTCAATGCTCAGCTTTTAACTCAACCTGAGCCAAGAAATCCATATGCTGCCAGGGCTAAGAATAGTAAATAATGTCAAAGATATAAATCATGCTCAATTTTCCGATGACACTCTATTGTTAGGGGGAGCAAGCATCCACTCAGCTGAACAATTCAAAAAAGAACTGGATTTATATAAAGAGGTGTCAGGAAGTAAAATAAACTTCCACAAAAGCAAAATTTACAGCTGGAAGTGCTCAACAAGAGAGCTAATGGGAATATCCAGAATGCTTGGGATGGAAGGTACTATGGACTGGGACAATTTCATTTACCTAGGCATCCCAATATGCAAAACCAAAATCAATTCTGCTAATTGGGAACCTATTTTAGATAATCTTAAAGTCAAAATCCAAAGATGGAGCACTAACTGGCTCAATCTAGCTGGGAAGACAGTCCTTATAAAAGCTGTTCTACATAGTATGCCTATATGTCAGTCCTCAATTCTGCTTGCTCCAAATGCGGTTATCCGAAAGATAGAAGGACTGCTCAAGAAATTCATTTGGGAAGGGGGCAAAGGGAATGACAAAAATATTCATCTAATCAGATGGGATAATATCCAGAGATCGCGTGATGAAGGAGGACTTCAAATTCAAAATTTAACTATCCAAAATCAGGCTTTAGGAGCTAAGCTACTTTGGTAGATGATCACAGGGAAAGAGAGCTGGAGCAAGGCAACTCTCCAGAAAAAATACTTTACTGGAACTAGAAAGAGATGCTTGGACTCTCAGCCCCCATCCAGAAGGGGTTCCCAGGTTTATAATTTATGTAAGAAAGCACTGGAGGCATTCAAAAGGGACCTTTACTGGATACCTATGAATGGGAAATCAATCAAAGTCTGGGAAGACTCCATTCTGGGAGAAAATCCTATTGGTTTACACATGGAAGTGAGCAACATCAAACTTTGGTTATTGGAGAAAGGAGCCACCATGCTTTGGGATCTCTCTGCGTGTGAAGACAATGATTGGATCAGTTGGGATATAGGCAATATCCCTCCTGATCTCTGCAATGAAGCCAAAATTTTGACTAATCACCTCCAAGGCAAATCTCCAATTAAAAAAGACTCCAGAGACAGAAGAGGGTGGCGTAACACTTCAGGAAATTACTCCACTGCAGAAGGTTTCAAGAACTTCCAAGCCATCCCTTATGCGACCCCCAACCCTGCGGTTTGGAAATTCATCTGGTCTAAAGCTTTCATCCCAAATATTGACTTCTACTTCTGGACGCTGGCTCACAAGAGCATCCTCTCAGGCGAAAATCTAAAGAAAAGAGGAATGGTAGGCCCAACTCGCTGCCCGCTCCTCAAAAACAAGGAAGAAACCTCTGACCATCTTCTCCTTGGCTGTCATTTCTCAAAAAAGGTTTGGTTGGAAGCCATAAACCTTAACCCCAGCATCAACATGCTAGAAACTATCCATGAGCTGTTCTCAAACTGGATGAACCTTGCTCCCTTTCAGCTAGCCAAGAAAACATTGCTTCGAACAGCCTGGAATTGGCTTCCAAAAGCCATTTGTTGGAAAATATGGCTTGAAAGAAACAACCGTATTTTTAGAGAACAAGAAAACAATCCGACTAAAATTGCTATCCAAGCTAGAGCAATTCTAGGTGAAGCTTTGGAGCACAACCTAACTCTGAAAGACACTACAAAGCTGCTGCCGGAAGAGTCACAATGGTTAGGCAAGATAGTCTCCAATCTCTAGAATCGAATAGGGCCAGCTCAACCTGAGAACGCTCATTGGGAAATCAGACTTGAGGAACGGGACTTCATCAAGTGGAAGGCTTCCCTGAATGAGCCTTGTCTCTTCTTCGATGGAGCTTCGAAAGGCAACCCAGGAGCTGCTGGTTGCGGAGGAGTAATTATCTTGGCTAATGCCAATGAGTTTAGCAATTACTCCTGGGGACTTGGCACTGAATCTAACAACATAGATGAATTCTGCGGGCTCTTTCAAGGTTTAAAAATCACTCAGTCAAAAGGAATTGGAAAGATATCAGTCTTTGGCGACTCAAGGTTATTGATCCAAGCTCTCATTAGACAAAGGCATCCCTCTCAAATTCATTTGGCTCAACTTTATCAAAAAATACATCTGATTAGTAAAAAATTTCAAAGAATAAGGTTCTTTCATGTGCTCCGTGATCTAAACCACTTGGCAGACAAAGCAGCAAACTGTGGCACTCTCTTGGGTAGAGGAATATTAATAAAAAATGGGTCTAAGCACCGATGAGACATCCCCTAGCTGTAGAAGATCCAGGATCCCTTTCCAACGACGCCATTTGATGACCAGAGAACATAAGAATCACGTTTTGGCAAAAATGGGCAGAAATCCTCCTCAAAATGCCAGAAAATCTCTGCAAAATCACACCCCTGCAAGATCTGATAGTGATTGTGATTCCCTTCCACCCAGTTATAAAAGAATTGCTATGCTCATTCTCCATCTCAGAAATGAAGTGAAAGACCCAGCTGATAGCAATCTCATTGGGTTTTCAGGCTCTATTTTAAGCATCAAGACCAAAGAAAAACGCTGCTTTCTCCCAAGCGCTGCCACTCTCTGTGGAAATCCTCTCCTGGTCCACCCCCTCGCTGAGAAAAGAGATCGAATCGATGGCTACACAGGGCTCATCCTCAAGCTCCAGAATCTTAGTGGGAGACAGAATCGAAGCTCTGGAAAATTCTATGGGAAGACTAAGAGCCTGTCTAGACAACCAGGACAAGCTTCTGAAAGCAATAGCAAAAGCAAGTGAGCAGTCGTGGGATCTGATCAACAAAGACTTAAGGAAGCTTAGGGCAGATCGTGAGGCCTCAAATGAGAACTTAGAATATTTCAAAGAGGAAACAAGAACCAGCTTCAAAGACGCAGCAAATATTCATGGAGATTTTGGAAATCGACTAAGTGCCCTGGAAATGGCTCTCTCCACTTTAATGGCCAAAATTGGTAAATGAAAAGCACATATGGTGCTGCAGCCCCCTTTTTTTCACGCAGTTCTCTTCTCTTCAGCTTTGCCTAAGTTTCTTCTAACCTCTTAATACTCTGTCTTCCCTCAATCTGGAGCTTTGAATACTCTGTTCAGCTCTACCTTAGTTTCTTCTATCTCCTTAAGACTTTAGAATTAGCTCTTTTTTGAATTAAGTGTTTCGCTGTAAAAGCCCGCGGTAGCTGATTTACCGCTTTTAATCTATTCTACCCCCATGTTTAAGTCAAAAAAAAAAAACGTTACGTAACGTTACAAGATCTCCCCCATACTGGGCTATAGAGCGCCTCTCGGCGCAAAAATAATTACCAGCATAGATCCAAATCCCAGGCTCTATCAAGCGCCGAGAGGGATCAAATCTTTGGAGGTGCAGACCTCTTCTTAAGTATTGCACTCAACTATCAGCTTTAATGTGATTCAGAACAAAAGGCACATTTTTTTATTTAAGGTCCACAAATAATATTTTTATTATTAATATTTAATACTATTTATGGCTGCATATAATATTTTTTATTTTGTTAAGAAAAAACATTAAAACATCTCCCCCATACATAGTTTTAAAACCATGTGCAAGGCCCTCCTAAAATCATGGGTTGTTTAGGAAGCCTTGCACATGGTATTAAAACCATTTGCAACTACCTCCTAAACCATGTACAACAAAACCATGCGTTGTTTAGGAGGCCTTGCACATGGCTTTAAAACCATTTGTAAGGCCCTCCTAAACCATGTATAATAAAACCATGGGTTTTTAAGAGGCCTTGCACATGGTTTTAAAACCATGTGCATGACCAACATTTTCTTTGCGGATAATTCAATTTTTTATTTTTATTATTTTTTATTATTTTGTTAAGTAGAAACATTACAACATCTCCCATATATTGTGTTGTTTTTCTCACGGACAATTTTTTATGGCAGATAATTAAATTTTTTATTTATTTATTATTATTTTGTTAGGTAGGAACATTACAACATCTCACCCATATTAGATTGTTTTTGTGGCCGACATTTATTTTGGAAGATAATTAAAAGTTTTGTTTTTTATAGCTGACATCTATGTAACGTTACGTAACATTACAATGTTTTTTTTTTAACAAAAATGATTATGATATATTAAGAGATCAGCAGTTAGTCCGCTGGTACAGAAACCAATTACATCCAACTTCCCGACTTCTTCTTCCTCCTAAGGTTTAGAAGAGCTAAGGAGGGAGATCTACACTAACAATCGAATTAAGAATGAGATCATGGAGTCCAGCCACTATAGAGTTATTGGCAGCTTGGTCCGCCAAAGCATTTAGGCCCCTAAGAATGTGATAAAATTTTATTTTCTTGAACATTTTAACTTTGGATCTAATTCTATTAATCAGCCTCGCTATTCTTCCATTCTTGTCCCTTCTACCCCCGTTCAGCGCCTGAATAATAACCTTGGAGTCCCCAAATACCAAGACCTCCTCCACTCCTTTTCCTTCCAGCTGCTTGAGACCTTGCCAGAGCCCGTACGCCTCAACCATATTGTTCGAGTCATTGCCAATGTTCCAGCTGAATTCAATCTCGACCTTCCCGTCCGGATCTATAATGACTCCTCCTCCCCCAGTTTTCCCCGGATTCCCTTTGGAAGCCCCATCAAAGAATAATTTAAAAGTCTTCTTTTCTTTGAGCCAGCTCACAAACTGATCACAGTCCATCCTAATGTCCCATTCTTCCATCTTTATTGCAGCTGCTTCACTTACCTCCATGATCTTAAGGATTTTCATCCAATTGCTCTCCTTTTCAGTCAGGATTCCTTTGTTAGTTGGAATCTTAGATATACTAACAATCTCTCCTAGCAGGGCATTAACCTTACTTGCTATCTTCCATGGTGGCTGGGCTTTCTCTTGGAAAATTCTTTTATTTCTTTCATTCCATATGCCCCAGCAGATTAGCTTGGGGACCTTTAGCCAACAATCTTTGATTCCATTTTTTTGGATCAGCTCACCATGATACTGCTTTTCCCAGCTTGTAAACCAGTCTTGGATTGTGTCTGGCAAGCGTACTCCACCTCCCAACGGCTTCAGCACTTCCTCCCAGACCGAAATTGTATAGGGACACTTCAAAAACAGATGACTGATATTTTCAACGTCCTCACTGCATAATGGACATCTAAAGGGGCTGGCAATACCTCTTTTTTGTATATTTTCACCAGTGAGAATTCTCTCATGCGTTAGAGTCCAGGCAAATATATCAATTTTTGGAAGGGTGCTGCGATTCCAGATATTCTTCCATACCTTTGGATTTGCTGGCACGTTATAGCTTGCTGCATATAATTGGTATCCCTCTGCCGTAGTGTAGTTTCCATTTTTCCTCCCCCAGCCCCTTCGATCTTTCTTTAACTTTGTGACCGGCGCCATCCCAACGAGGTGAGTTATGAGGATTTTGAGTTCTGCGTTGAGTTCAGGATGGCAGTCCGGCATGTTCCAGCCGGCCCATCGATGTGGCATCTCAGTCTCCCACTTGGAAAAATCCCACAGCGTATTCAGTCCCTGCGCTGTCAATCTCTCTTGCAGGCGAGGAATTTGGGGCGGCTCCTTATCAAGAATTTTGTCTTGCCAAATATTAATTGACTTCCCATTGCCAGGAACCCAGTGCAGTTCCTCTTTGAACGTGGGGAGAGCTTTAAAGCAGAGATTGTAGATAGACGACCCCTTCTGGTTCACATGCTCTCCATCAAGGCATCTGAGCCTCAATCCTCTGAAGTATTTGGCCTTCAATACCTGACTGCACCAAGAAGGCTTGGGGGTGACCAAATTCCAGAGCAAATTGGCTCCCATAGCCAAGTTTTGACTTCTAATATCTTTGATGTAAAGTCCACCCTCTGGCCTGGGCAATTTAATTATTTTCCAGCTGACCAGAGCAAATTTTTTTCCACCCCCTGCGTTGCCTTTCTGCCAGAGAAAAGATCTAATCAGTCCATCTATCTGTGAGATTACTTTGGCTGGAGCTAGTAGTAGAGAGCTCTGGTAGAGGAGGTAGCTATTCAAGACTAACTTTATTAAGACCACCTTCCTAGCCAAGTTTAACCAGATAGACCCCCATTCATGGATTTCTTTTTGATTTTCTCCATAATTAGAGTCCAGGCTGAGCTCTTGGATTTGGCTTTGAAGATGGGGATCCCTAGGTAGTTGAAGGATTCCCAATCGACTACACCATCCATTTTGAGAATCCTGGAGATATCAAGCATTTCTCTAGGATTAATATTCCATCCAAAAATCTTGCTTTTCCTAAAACTGATCTCACTTCCGGAGGCACGACAATAACGATCCAGTTCAGTCTTGAAACGTCGGGCTATGATTTGAATGGCTCCCCCCAGCAATATAGTATCATCCGCGAATCGCCCATGATTGATATCCTTTGTTCCTCTGGCCATCTTAATTCCGGGGAGGTCCTGCTCAATTCTGGCATTTTCCAGCTGAAAGCTAAGTACCGAAGCCTGTATGGCATAGAGCAACGGGGATAACGGACAGCCTTGCCTCAGGCCTCTCGAGGCTTGGAAGAAAGGAGCTGCTCTGCCGTTGACTAAGGGGGCGATCCACGGCTTATTGATACAGGCCTTGGTCCAGGAGATAAACTTTGAGCTGAATCCAAATTTCTGCATAACCTGAAGGAGAAAGGGATGGCTGACTCTATCAAAGGCGTTGGCTAGATCAATTTTAATCACCATTCTTCAGACTCGAGTGAATTGCCTCTTGAGTTAATATAATATTTTCCTAGATCTTCCTGCCCTTGACAAACCCGCCTTGATTCTCCGAGATGATTCTCGGCAATATATGCTTCAATCTGCTAGCTATTATCTTAGTTATTACTTTGTAACCAATATTGCATAAAGAAATAGGCCTGAACCTATCAAAGGTCCTGGCCTCCTTTTCTTTCGGGATGAGTGCCAGAAAGGCAGAGTTTGTGTTGCCCCCGATTTTGCTGCGTCTTTGAGAGCTGTTGACCATTTTGAACAGATCAATTTTTATAATATCCCAGCATAGCTTGATGAAGGTAGCATTGTAGCCATCAGGCCCCGGAGCTCTGTCATCCTCCATGCCATCGATGGCCTGCTTGATTTCCTCCAGCGTTACATTCTGATTTAGTTCATCATTCTGAATGTTATTAATAGCGTTAGGGACCAAGTTGATGAGATCGTTGTCCTCCTCAGTGGGATGATCTTTAAACAACTCGCTGAAGTGCCTCGTAGCTTCAACTTTGATGTCTTCAAAATTGGTGAGAAGAGTACCCTGGACTTGGATTTCACGCACAGAATTTTGATTTTCCCTTGCTTTTGCATGTTTGTGAAAAAATTTTGAGTTCTTATCAGCGCCTTTCAACCATTTGCATCTGGATTTTATTTCCCACTAGTCAGCTTCAAGCCTACAGGCCGCGTGGAGGTTAGACTGCAGATTGGCTTCGGTTTCTATGTCTTTTTGACTCACGTTGTTTTCCTCCATACTTGACTGGTGTTTCTCCAGCGCCTTGGAAGCAAGGGATTTTTTAAATGAGGGAGAAGGAATCGATTTTTCCCAAGACTTGAGTGCTCTTTTGAGCCTTCGGAGTTTCTCTTCCCAAATGAAGGAGGGTCATCCAGTGACCGGGAGGGACCAAGTGTCTGCAACAATCTTAAAAAATTCAGGTTGCCTGGCCCACAGCGATTTGAACCTGAACGGTATGGGCCCCAGGTTCCTATCGATAGCCATCTCAAGGAGAATGGGCTTGTGATCCGATCCTCCAAATGGAAGGATTTTGGATGATAAGTTCAGTCCGAGCAAGAGGAAAGTGTCCTGGACTAAAAACCGATCGAGTCTGGCAGCGATATGCCCAGGCCCGATCCTTTTGTTATTCCAGGTATACTTTCCAGAGGGGGGTTTTACATCCATGAGATCCCAATCCAGAATGATCTCATCAACAGTTTCTCTAATGGGATCTTTAACCAAGGAGCCTCCTCTTTTTTCCTCTTGGCTGAGGGTGACATTGAGGTCCCCTGCGAGGATTACGTTTCCTCAGAGATTGCTCTTTTCCTCTTGAAGAAGCCTCCAGCAAACCTTTTTTTCAGCATATGAATTGGGTGCATAGATATTGAAAATTCTTACCAGGGTGTTCGTGTCCTTTTGCCGCAGCAGGGTGAGGATCCAACAAGAGCTGTACTTGATGTCAACAGCCTCGAATTTCTTTTCATCCCACAGCGTCCCTATGCCTCTGGATGCGCCTCTGGAGCTAATTGCAGCTTTACCTCTTTTTTTCCAAAATTTTGAAGTTGCTTGGAGGAATGCGTCTTCCTCCATCTTAGTCTCCTGGATCAGAAGGATGTCCGGTTGGTGAATTGAAACAAGATCTGTCATTACTTCTTCCTTGCGTGTGCTACCGAGACCTATGCAGTTCCAGGAGAGGACTTTCATTACTTACTTTTGGTGTTTGACGGCATCCCTTTCTGGGCATGCCCCTGCTGGCGAGTATTTCTTGTGTTTTTTAGCAGCTTTTCCAGGGTTGGCTGGGAGCCTTGGAGCTTATCCTTATAGGTAGATTTCTCCCTTACTTCTCTCCTGGTTTTCCTTCCTTTGGTTTTCAGTTGCCTTGGGGTTGTCATTTCTATTTCCCCCTCCTCCTCTTCATCTTCTTCCGATTCAGATTCTTCCTCTGATCTTCCTGGATTTCTTTCTTCTTGTATCTTTGTCATGCTGTCCTCTTGATCCTGCATTTGATGGGCTAATAGATCTGCTTCAAGCTCCTTACTATGTTCATTGCTGGATTTCTCTTCCACTACTACTGGTTCCTCCCTTTCTTCGGTGGTTTCTTTGGTCTTGGAGGATTCAGGGGACCCTTCGAGGTGGATTATCTTAGCTTCTTTGCTCCCTTCATCCATCTTTGGATCTGGGTGTTTTTTAGGTTTGTTTCTGTTTACCTTTTTCCGACCCTCCCCCTTGTCATGACGGATCTTAGGCTTTTTCGGGCAATTACGGATGAAGTGCCCATATTCCTGGCAGCCCCGGCAATTGAAGGGGAGCTGTTCATAGTCGAGCCTTTGGTAATGAGTCCAGTTCCCCACAGTTAGTTTAATTACTTCTGGGAGACCTGCTTCTAGGTCCACCTCCACGCAGATCCGGGCTCAGGCGTAGTGATCCTTTGGACTAGCCATATCGATATATTTCCCAAGTACAATCCCGATCGCTTGGAGAGATTTGGAGTTCTAGCAATGCATGGGAAGGTTAGGAAGTCTGACCCAGACTGGCACGGCCTTGGGGATGTCCGCCTCGGGATCGAAGTCTGGGGTCCATCCATTGAGGTAGAGACCTTGCGGTCCCATGAAGTAGGGCCCATTCCTGAAGATTAGGTCTTTGTCTTCTTTTGTTTTGAAGTCAAAGAGGAAGAATCCCCTTCTGACAGAGTAGGATGCCATGTTTTTGGAGATGAGGGGTCTCCAGTTTCTTTGGACCCAGCTATCAGTTGTCTTTGGCGAAGGCCAAAGTCCCGTGAATTGCCCGACCAGGGCTCGGTCTGCCAGGGAGAGAGCAACCCTCATAGTTTCTTCAGGTGGAAGGGCTACTTCCGGTACTTCCTCTATTCTCTTGGCAAACTTCGGAGGGTTTTTAGGTCCCGATCTCCTGTTCTGAGGCCGAATTAGATTATCAAAGGCCTTAGATCTCGGGTCTGGAGGCACACCTCCCATCCCAGCCATCAGACAAGCCCTCAAGTCATTGGCAGTCTCGGTCAGCTGTGAAGATGCCCCGTAGACAGCCCTCTGGTCCCTACGAATCTCACACTTCAGGTAACAGCTAAACTCTCCGGTCCAGCACCTCGATCCCTGCAAGTACTTCGATCCAGGCTACCAGCAGTCGATCCCAGCAAATGGGGAGCGATCAGTCACGATCAGCTTGGGATCGCCTCCAGGAGAAACGTGCATGCAGCCGCTCAGCAGAAAAAAAAATATGAAAAAAACGAAATGTCTTACAGACGTAACATTACAATGTTACGTAACGTTACAACGTTACATAACGTTACAAGATCTCCCCCATATTTTTTATTAATAAAAATAACGTTACATAACATTACATAACGTTACGTAACGTTACAAGATCTCCCCCATACTGGGCTGTAGAGCGCCTCTCGGGGCAAAAATAATTATAATTAAAATCTAATATAAACCAACATAGATCCAAATCCTAGGCTCTATCAAGTGCCGAGAGGGAACAAATCTCTTCTTAGGTATCCATTGATTTGATTCAAACCAAAAGATACATCTTATTATTTAAGGTCCACATATAATATTTTTATTATTAATATTTAATATTATTTATGGCCGACATATAATATTTATTTATTTTTTATTTTATTAGGAACGAACATTACAACATTTCTCCATACATGGTTTTAAAACCACATGCAAAGACCTCCTACAACCATGGGTTGTTTAGAAGGCCTTGCACATGGTCTTAAAACCATTTGTAAGGCCCTCCTAAACCATGTACAATAAAACCATGGGTTGTTTAGGAGGCCTTGCACATGGTTTTAAAACCATGTGCAAGGCCCTCATAAACCATGTACAATAAAACCATGGGTTGTTTAGAAGGCCTTGCACATGATTTTAAAACCATGTGCAAGGCCAACATTTTTTTTAGGATAATTCAAATTTTTATTTTTTATTATTTTGTTAGGTAGGAACATTACAACATCTCCCCCATATTGTGCTTTTTAGTGACCCACATTTTTTTTTTACGGATAATTAAATTTTTACTTTTTTATTGTTTTGTTAGGTAGGAAGATTACAACATCTCCCCCATATTAGGTTGTTTTTTTGGCCGACATTTATTTTGGCTTATAATTTAAAAAAAAAAAATTATTAATAAAAATAACGTTACGTAACGTCACATAACGTTACGTAACCTTACAAGATCTCCCCCATACTGGGCTGTAGAGCGCCTCTCGGCGCAATCATTATGTAAAATTATGTAATTGTTTTATTTTATTTTCTGAGACATTATGTTAAACTTAATCCTAAGTAGGGATTGATGACTCAGCAGAGTCAACAGTTATGGAG
>LPNX010876635.1:226812-251010 GCA_001517045.1 Pseudotsuga menziesii
TTTTTGAATTGTCATCTTTAAAAATAGCCCTTATTTCTATGTATAAGTGTTTATATTGTAATTATTAAGAGTTTACCTAAATATTAAATAAAAATGAAAGAGACCTTAAATTCAAAGATCATTAATAATACATTATATTAAATAATACGCTTATTTACATCTTTGAAATAATAATAATTTCTAAGTAACTGTGTTTCTAGGATTTACAATAAAACATGATGTTACATATATATGTAATAATTATATAGATAATTATTATAAATAAATATCTATTATATTATCATACAGAATAGAAACAGTATATAGTTATGTTCTAGATTCTAGAATAGAATTTAGATAAATAAAGTTACTTATGAACCTATTTTAAACACAAAATTTTCATGATAGAATGTTTACATAATATTAATTATTATAAATTGCAACAGTAATTCCTAACTGTAGATTTAGGATTTAAAACCCTACATAATTTAAACCATATAACTATAGTAAAGAAATCATAAAAGCTGGACATTATAACTTGTTTTTATTTTATTCTGTACATTATTTATATATATATAAAGCACAAGTTAAATAAACAAATCAAGACATAGTTAAATATATATATATATATATATAAAATCGAATTTAGAATACAAAGTACAGAGTGCTCCATCATGGAGCTTGAGCTTTATTAAAAACTAAACATAAGTAAATTTTAAATAAAACCATTTAAAACATTCATAGCTGGGTTAATAAAAGGATAACCAATAAGTAATTCTCTTCGAAAACTGTACATTACAGCAAGGGAGAAAAACCAGTTGCACACATCATATTAAACACTTGGAAAATAATTACTAAAACCATTTAATAACCTTCACTGCAAATGCAAGGCCGAAGGCCTATAAAGATAAATATAATAACTGTAAAATCAAGGCTCGAAGCCTGTTTGTAACTATTCACATTAAAAATAACGCAAAGTCTTAAAGCCTGTAAACCTTGTTTTGAAAACCAAAACCTGCAGTAATTAACAGTTTACATCCACGGCCGTAGCCGGTTAAGCTCTTAAAGAGCTAGGGTTTAACCCGAAATCAAAACTTTACACCTATCAACCCTCGCCATACTATTTTACAAGTAAACCAATAAACACAGTCTCGGCCTGGAGCCGTAACCTTTTTATCACAGGGATAAACCCTAGTGAAGCGTGGGGGTATTCTACAGCCAAGCGAAGAGCAGAGAAACCAAGAAACTGATTATGTACCCTGTCAACATACAGCATGGAGACGTACATCGAAGAACCGGGCTTACCAGGAAGCGCCGAGCTATGTTTTCTTTGCGTTACAGCTACGACCTTGAAGGGCAAGTCTGCCATCGAAGGGCAGATGACATTGGAAGGCAAACCTGCCAAGTAAAAAGAAATCTTAAGTCAGTAACCCTAACAGTTACTTAAACAAACAAAACTTAAAATAAAAATCACATTGTATTCTTAATCGCTTACCTGCAAAGGGTCAAGCAGTAAGCAGACTGGAACGAGGGTACTGGAACCCTTTCATCACCGGGAGAATCGAACAGTACCTCGACAGAGCCACAAAGTAATGATACAACACAGCCTGCAAAGAATTAACACAGCCCACGAAGGAGCTACACAATACAGCCACGAAGGAGCAATGCAATACAGCCCACGAAGGAGTAACTCAACACAGCCCACGCAGGAGCACCACGAAGACGGGCTACACACCAGACTGCTTCAAAACAAAGATCAACCAGCAAGAACCACTAGGGTTCGGCAGTGCAGCGCTCAAAGCCCACAGGCGAGAGAAGGTCTGAATCGTTTTGGAGGCAAGTCAACTTATATTGCCCAATGCATGGCGAGGAGGCAGCCACGTTAACCCTTAAATTATTTCCAATAAGTGGGTCGATCCCTAATGTTTCGTAGCATTGCATTTGCCAACTTAATCATAGTGGGAAAGTTCCATATCATTGCTTTTGCCAACATAATCATGGTTTGAAGGTGCTATATGATCACCCTTCGACCTTGACCTGCATAAGGTCAAACACCATAATGTTAATTATCAAGCATGAAAAAGAATACTACCTTGCAACAATATAAACTATATCTTATTTTATGTTAACCATAATGCAATGTATTTACATTCAACGAAGCATTATAACTTTGGAATATTGGCATTGTAATGTTAAAGCCAGTAATACTGATCTTCATACTAAAACCATGAACTACAAAGATGACTTGCTATTGTTAAGTCTAATTCAGTATTTGGAGTGTAAAAGTTACATTGGGAGACCTCACTTGAGGTTAGTTCATTTGATTTTAGTATAATCAATGAACTTAAATTACAAGACTAATGAAATTTAAAGTGTAGTGTTATGGTCGTACAATTTATACAGCATTTACCTTGTGACCTATTACCTTAATGTAATAATGTTAACAAGGAGTCTAACCCATACTTTTACTTGTCAAGTGTTATTATTTTTATGAGTTATTTTCTCAAGGAGTGACCATGTACAACATGGGAAGTAGTTCTTTTATCATGGAATATATTATTATAAATGTCTATGTCCATAATTATTCAAAGAACTGTTTATTTACATGAATTGAGCTGGTGATAATAACCATTTAAAAAGGGCGACATTTAAAAGCTGTAGTAGCCTCTTGTTAACCTTTAAATTCGCTAATGAACATTACTTTTGTAGCTTTTACTAGTGCTAGTAATTTCAATAATTTTTATAGGCAAAATTGGAAAAGAAATCTATGTAAACTGCCATCTCTGAATGTTCATTCAACTGAAAAGTTCATAGATATAACTGGAAATGACAATATTTTTCTTTAGTGTCTTTTAACCTTTCTCATCATATTTTGCTTTAGATCAAAAGTGAAATAAAGGAGGCTATACCTGTAGAAGCTGAATAGTCCGTTTAACATGCATTCTATTTATTTAGTTCTCTACTGAAAGCACTTGATAACAGCATATGATTTATTTTACTCTAGAATGATCTGTTAGCAGCAATCCCAAAAACTGTACCTGTCGATCTGTAAGAGAAAAGAAAACTGTGTGCGTTAGCTTTACAGCTAAGTAAACCCAGTCCAACGTAGCATATCCACTTGCTGTTGCAAACAGAGAACAATCAGAAAACTGAAGAAAAACTCAACTAGCATTCCAACCAAGTAAAGATCTTACAGTTACAAAATAAATAGCATTAACTAATCAGTAATTAACGATTGTGTTAACATACATTTATGCTATTTAAAAGTTTTTAAATTTTTTGAAATTTTTGGGGTTTTGACATGGTCCCCTCTGCCATAGGCACACCTAGATACTTTGATGGGAGAGAGCCAATCGAGTAACCCAGGATCCGAATGATCCTTTGGGTCACCCTTGGGGTGTTGAAGAAGAATACTTGAGTTTTTTATGGATTTAATTCTAGACCCGAAGCCTTGGCAATAAAAGTCAAACACTTCTTGAAAGACCTTGCATCTTGGACTGAAGGGTGCCCCATTAACATGGTATCATCCACAAACTATTGGTGATTTTGTTTATCCATCCCTCTATGGAGATTTAATCCCCAAATTTCCCCTATGGATGATTGAGCCTGGATTAACCTACGAAGACCCTTTGTCATTATAATGAATAAGAAAGGTGAAAGGGGGTCCCCTTGGTGAATGCCCTGGGCGAGATTCAAAGTACGAGTGGGAAAACCATTCAACAAAATTGAAAAGAATGTGGATGAAACCATGTTTAAGACCCATTCTATCCAATCTCTTCCAAAACCAAAAGCTCTCAGTATTTCTCTATATACTTCCAACTCAACTTGTCATAAGCTTTGGCTATGTCCAACTTAACCAACATGCCTTTTTTTTTGGTGATTTTCTGGGAGTGAATGGATTCATGGAGAAGGATGATGCCATCCAAGATTTGTCTGCCCTCAATAAACCCTTATTGCTTTAGGACAATAAGGATGGGGAGAATCGGTTTTAATCTATTCACAACCACTTTAGAGATTATTTTGTATATGACATTGCATAGAGCTATGGGTTTGAACTTACTTAGCGTTTCTGCTCCTTCCAACTTGGGGATGAGAGTTAGGAATGTCGCATTGAAGGCCCTTAGGACTCTCTGAGCTTGGCGAGATTATTCAACAATTTCCCACACATCCTTTTTTATGAGATCCCAGAAATAGTGGAAGAAGTTGGAAGTGAAGCCATCTGGGCCAGGATATTTTCCCAACATCATTTGGTGCATTTCCTCCTCAACCTCTTTAGTTCTATGGGTTTTGTCAGCATCTCATTGTTCTCATGAGTGACCACCATCGAGAGGAGCCGAGTAATTGTTTCAATATCATGTTTCATGTTTAATTGGTCCTCTGTCATAACATTTTTGAAATGTTGGACCAACTCTTCTTCTATCTCCCTTCTAGTCTCTGCCTGTCTTCCATATGCCTTCCTTAGCTTATGATCTTTGATCGATTCCTGTTTTGTATCATCGTATTGTGGAAGAATTTTGTATTATGTTCTCCTTCCTGAATCCATTGATTCCTTGAATTTTGCTTCCAATATGTTTCTTCCGGTTGCTCCCTTGCAACAAGCTAGGTCAGGAGGTCTTTCTCCTATTGTTTGAGATCTTCCTCATACCCTTCCTCCATGCCTTTCCTTTGAATCCCTTCAAGTCTTTTTATCATAATTTTTTTGTCCTGGAATATGTTTCCAAAGTCTTCTTTGTTTCACGTGCAGATCCTTGCTTTTAGAGCCTTCAACTTCTGCTAAAATTGGTACATACCTGATCCCATAGGGGGAACTAGCTCCTACCACCACTTTTGGACCAAGGAATTGAAGTCTTTATGCTCAAGCCAGTGCTCAGATCTGAACAACTTCCTGGTTGGGTGATCTGACCAATCACACTACAGGCAGATCAACCGATGATATGACCTAGCCGTCAGAAGGACACTGGCCGACACTTCTCCTTCTTCTTTAGCAATGTCCTTCGGGACTAGAAATTTAGTTATTATAGAGGCTACATCGTGTTCCCCACCTCGTCCATTATTCCATATAAACCATCCATTTCCTGTTCCATGTCAATTAGTTGACTTTGTTCCACGAAATCTCTAAAAGATTCATGGAATCTATCCAGACTCCGCCTCCCCTCTTTCTTTTCTCCCATGGATGTTATCAGGCTGAAGTACCAACCCATTATCCATGAGTTAACCCCAACTTTCCCTTTTATCCATCTCAAGAACTCCAGAAAAGGGGGTTTCTAGGGGAACGCACTTGGGCCATAGATTTTTTTTAGAGTTCCTTTTACTCAAGAATCCAAAATTGGGAAATCTATCATTAGAGAGAAGCGGGTCGCCCACCAATTCGTTAGGCTAATTATTTTCGGGTGCCAGAATTTCCATTCCTCCTACTGTCTCGATAGCATCTATTGCCACTATCCTACACCCTTTCCAAACCCTCTGTCCCACCTTGTCCATTGTTTCGTATTTACACTTCGTCTCGTAGAGGAAAAAAGCTATTGGTTTCTCCTTCTTAAGCTTCTTTGGCAAAGTCTTAATTTTCCTTGGGTGGTTGCACCCCCGTATATTCCATGATATTATCTTTATTGGTTCACTCGATTAACTTTAGAGAAGGCCACTACTATCGTAAGATACTGACCTGACTCAATAAGCTTGACCCATATCTTCACTATCCTTTGCTTGTTCTTCTTCCTACCTCTCCTTAGATCCTCCTCCGACTGTTTTATTTTGTTCCCCTTCTGGGGATCTGCTGCTATCCCGAGTTGTTGATGAGCCTTTGTCTTGATGACCGCTTCTTGTAATAGCTCCAACTGTCGTCGGGGCACATAACCTTTCCCCTTTTTCTCACATTCCTTCTCAATCTCATCTAAATCTAATTCCCCCAACTCCATATCCTCAACCCCATCTTCCTCCATGGCCTCCATATGCTCTTTGGGATCATGCTCCTCACCCTCATTAGATTCCTTCCTACACGCTTGGGGTCCTAGAGCAACATCCTTATCCCCAAGTACTCCTTCCTCCTCCTTCTCAGTCAGGATCTCAAAACAATTGTTGTTGTTTGAGCCTCCCCCTTTGTGACCTTTTCCTTGTTGTTGCGAGGGACTCAATATGGGATTTCTTTTGTTCCGTATCTGAATAAGGCCTTCCATGTCCCCCATTTTTTCCTGCGTTTGTTGGGTCGCCAATGGTTGTTGACTATTCTTTGGGTAATTTTGACTAAAATGTCCATAGTCATGGCATTGTCTGCACCTAAAAGGAATGTGTTCATAGTCAATCGATTGCATCCACTCTTCATCGTCCCAGTTTAGGCTAATGGATAAAGGTAGCTCTTTTGACAGATCCATATAGACATAGATGTGGGAAAATCCAGTGTACCGCTGTTGTTTAGTTTGTTCTGCTACTTTCACAAATTCTCCCAACATGTTCCTAATATCTAGGAGGATTTTGAGATCCCAGTACTCACATGACAGGGAATACAAGCGGACCCATACTAGGGAAACCCTCATGTCTTCTTTCTACGGATTGAATCTCTCCTTCCATGGCCTTAGGTAAAGGCCTGTAGAGAAGAAAAAGTATGGTCCCCCTTCTAGGATTCGGTCCTGATCCTCCTGATTGGAAAGGACGATGGTGAAAAACCCCTTTGAACCCAGGTGCAGGTCATAGTTCCCTTTAGGGTTCCAAGTGCTCTTGATCCATCTTACCAGATCCCGTTCTGTCAGCCATATCCCAATGAATTTCCCTATCAAAGCTTTTTCCTTCTAGAGTTCAACTTTTTCTCTTACCTTGTATGATCGGATCTGTAGAGCGGGGATCATCTAGGCTCGTAGGAAACACCCTCCCATGCCCTTCTGCAAAGATTGGGATGGGGCCCCCGAACCTCCTATCTCCTCGATCTCCCTTTCACCGTTGTTCTGACCTTCATCACGCATTGATTCCGACGTCATGTCCGGAGTGTTGGAGTAGGAGGGGGGACGACCCCCTCCCTGAAATGGCTTTGTCGAGACCCAACCCCAACTGATAGCTGGTCGTCCCACTAGACCGCCCGTGAGGGTTGCTCCTCCGATCTCCTGCCAAACTTCCACAGGCCCTAAAACCCTAGTTCAAGATACATCTCTGTCACCTTATTAATAAAATAATTTAAATATTTTTACTATTTCTATTTAAAATAAATATATTTTTAATATAATTAATATTTTAAAACATGTTAATTAAGAATTATAAATTTCCATTAACATTTTGCAAAATTATACTCTAATTAATAAACTAAATAAAATTATATTAGATTATTTCTATTTACAATAAGTATTTGATTTAAAAGAGATTTAATTTTTTTGAAGTGTCTATAGTTATAAACATAGTGCAAGCTAGATTTAAACTTGGGTGGGGGTACCATAACTAATGCTCCCAACCACCCAATCTAGGCTCTATTGATAAATGTTGGTTGAAGATATAAACTTTTAGCAAAATAATAAGTTAATTGAATAAATTAAATATAAATGTTTTTAGAGAATATGGTGGTGGACTTGGTCCACAATATCATCACTTCTTAATGCCATAAGTAGAATGAGCTTTATTAATTAGCATAGATCCATTTTAAACCTAGAACTATTAAGGAGAGGAATCCAATAAAAGGTGTAATTTTTTTACCATTTGGATCCCTCTCGATACTTGATAGATGTAGATTTAAAATGGATGTATGCCACTTTATTTTTTTATTTTTATATATTTAAGTAGATATTTAATTTATATTTTTTATTTTTTATTTTTTAATATTTTATTTATTTATACCTGTGACTAACCTGACATGATCTCCCCCATACTAGGTTGGAGAGCACCTAGCTTGGTGCAATTAGGTGTAGGAGTTGGCTAATCTCTAGACCATTTGTACCTTTTCATGCAAGTCTGGTGGGAATCCAGCAACATGATTTGTTGTTGAAAATGAAATTTCCAGTGTTAAAATTGCAATTTTTATTGCAGAAATGTATTCAAGATCCTGGATTACCCTTAGGGCACCCAGTTTATGCAATTCCAATCATTGAAAACTACTTTTAAACAATTTCCGCCAGATTTTGGCCAAAAAATTCACCTAATTTTAAGTGCAAATGGTCTAGAGATTAGCTTAGTCCTTAGGTGTATTGGTTTTTTATTTTTTAAATTTTTAGATTTTGGATTGTTTTAGAAACCATTTTTTTTCTAGTAAAATGGTTTTGTTTCTTTATTTTTTGAAATTTCTTAATTTTGAGATCTTTTAGAATGGACCAAAATCATAAAAATAAAATAATTTTATAAAATAATTTTAAATTTTATTTGATTAAATTGAAACTCTTATATTACCTAAAAATCCATCAAATTTGAAAACAAAAATTAATTAAAAATAAAAAAATTTATTCATAACAAATATATTTCTATAATAATTTCAAAATGGTAAATTTAATCCTCAAAATCATCATTTCCTAATATTATAAATTTAACCCTAACCTTTATGAAATTTTAATAATAAAAACACATAAAAATGAAAACTAATCTCAAACGCATTGGATACCCATACATATATTAAAAAATAAATAAAAATAGGATTATATCCAAACCACTGTCCCACCTTTCAAAAAAAACAATCCCAAAATTCACATCATACAGGTGCATTGATTCATGGGGCACCCGGGCATGAGATTACCAAACCACATGAGAAATAAATAGAAGACTTCCACTACACTCACCATCATCTCAGGGCCCACTCTCAACTGACAAAGCGCGTTCAAAAGCGCGTAGCGTAGATAAAGATTTGAAAAAACAAGAATATTCACTTTTCAATCCCACGATTTATTCAAAGGACCAACGACACCTCCCATTACAACTGAAAAACCATACGATTTTTTTCCACCTCGGGGTTTTGCACCCACCACCTATATATATCATACATTGCATCTCCTGGACTTAGATGAACGAAGGTACAGATCGATCGAAGTCGTCCCTTGTTCTGTTTTGAGAAGGAACAAGGAGAAGCAGAAGAAGGTAAGATCGGTCTTTGACTCAGGGCAATCCAGTCAGAGCATCCTCTTGTTTCCTCTGGTGCTCTCTCTGCTTACGTTACGTGAAAATGATGGACAAGCTAACAGAGGAACAGATCTCTGAGTTCAAGGAGGCTTTCAGTTTGTTTGACAAGGATGGAGACGGTCAGTAATCACAAATCCCCTTCAATTATTTGTCTTTCTCTACATGTTTTCGATCTCTGCTTCTTCTGTAAGAATAGGAAGAGATGCAATGTATTTAGCTTATCTGGGTTGTGAAATTTTGAGTTTATTTACATAGATCTATTGGCCAAATTGCTTTATGTGATGACTTGTGTACTTAGATCAGTTGAAAGCAATGGCGTTTTTGATTACCCATTTTATTAGATTCTAGGATTATCCATTTATGTTGGGTAGTTATGGTAGAGGGATGTAAGTAATGGTAGCATGTTGGTACTCTGTAGACAAATCATTTCCCTGTAACATTATCAGTGTTCTATGGTGAATAGGGGACAAGGTATTAGATATGGTTCATTCAGCTGGTTCTCTTATTGCTTGATTTGAGTTTTCATAAATCACCACCTATCAAATTGAACATTTTTACTTGTATAGTTAACTGAAGTTCTTAACCCTCTTTCTGATTGGAGAGGGTAGGAGACTTTTATGAGAGATCTGTTGCAATTAGACCTCTTGGTTAATAATTTAATCAAAGTCACCCAAGAATTGCACTTAGTCTCATCACAGAATGAAGACTGCATTAGCACTGAAAACATCTGAGTTTGACACTTTGGAAGTAGTGTAGCCACCTTGACCTGGCTTTCATCTTGAAACACTTTGATCAATAATTTTGTCAAAGTCACCCAAGAATTGCACTTAGTCTCATTCACATAGAAGACTGCATTAGCACTGAACAGTGAAAACATCTTAGTTTAACACTTTGGAAGTAGTGTAGCCACCTTGATCTGACTCTCATCTTGAAACACTTTGATCAACTGTATTGGGAGCAAGACTTTTGGGTTTTAAGCCTAAGCCATCATTGCTGTGAGCACTCAACCTTGTTGCTAGACCACAGCTTGATGAGATTTTTCTCATTGGATATTATTCTTTGGCACTCTGTTGGTTTTATTCTGGGTGTAAGTTATAGTATTCAACAGCCATGGAGCTCATTAGCAATTATTTGCCAGGGCACATGGTACTGATTATAAGAGTAGCATAGATTTCTTCGCATTTCCTTCCATTTTTCTTGTTCCCACTATCCTTAAATCTGCTAATCACTTCCATTCACTCAAAGTTATCCTTAAATCTGCTAATCACTTCCATTCACTTAAAGCTAGTGCTAATAGTAGTTGGTGTCCCTGGTGATCTGTTTCTTCTTTAGGCAATGCTGGTTTCTGTGGCTTCTATCGAAGATCATGGATGTTTTCATTTTAAAGAGCTAAGTCCTGCTTCAAAGATGACGAGACAGGGGGTTTAATCTTTTGTCTATTTGATGCATCAGCTATTTTTATTTTTAGCTGTACTCATGTGGCAAGTTATTCTCAGGTAGTCTATAACAGGTTAAAGATCTATCTTAGTGTTTAGTCTCCAATTTTGTCAAAAAAATTGTTTATAAATATCTACTTTTAAGATAACAAAGTCACAGTTTCGAAGAACATATTCTCTTTCCCTTTTCCATGCTTCCGTTCCGTTTGCATTAGAAAGTAAGTTGACCTAGAGGAAGATACTTGTCTCCTTCGTGTTTTAGTAGTAGACATTGCGTTTCACCGAAAGTGGAATGGTGAATCTACTGTCTAATGTGGAGCCTTTCCTGCTGATTGGCTATGCAGATGAAAAGAGACATGTTTCATTTTCAGTGAACTCAATGCTCACTAGGTAAAATTGTCAAATCAATTTCCTTCACAAGATTGCGCTGAAAGATTGGCATTGGTTGTAAATTTGCGATTCAAATCTAGCCAGCTATTGTCATATTAGCCCATTATCCTTTTAGTTTGGGAAGTAGAAGAATTGACCTCAGGTTCGTCCAAAATCATTAGTAGATAAATCTATAACAAGTTTAGTAATTTATCAATATTTATTATTTAGTGCCTAATTAGTGACAGTGAAACTGAAATTGGTAAACAATTTTTAAAACATCATCAATATCTAAAAGATAACGTATTACAAGATTTTTGAAGTTCAGGATTTTAATACTGGTATCTTTTTTAGTGTGATCAAGTGTGCATACTTTTGACAAAATACGATGGTCTTTATGTCTGTCTAGAGTGGGCAGATAGCCAGGTCCTATGATACAAGCACTATTACAGTTCCAAATTGAACCTTTATGGGCTTCCATCAAACACTTTGGGACTATATAGAAATGTTATTTCAGAGCTTGCAACAATAATTTTCAAAACAGAGCAAGATTTCCCAAGTGCACTGTTTGATTTGTCCGTTCTTTCCATAAATTTACTGAATACACAGGAATTTTTTAGGAGTTAATGGGAAAACATTGGAATTTGAGATGGTAGTCCCATCGCACTTTTTGATTATTCGAGTAGTTTTTTTGATGTAGAGTTCTCTCTTTTCAAATTTGTAACTAAGATTGTCAATAATGTTCAATCTTGTATATGCTCCGAATCTGGTATATCCTCTGGTTTGAGAATTTTCAATTTGGTATTTGCCCCAGTTTGAGAATTTTCAATCTGATATATATTCTGGTATATGTTCAATCTGGTATTTGCTCTGTTGAATCTGATGCTCTGGTTTGAGAATTTTTGTTGTTAATGATTTTTCCACTCATTCTTTATCATACATGTTACTAAATTACAACTTTTAGCTATTTGTCTTGCAATTGAACAATAACCAACTACGTATTCTACTAAACTAAGGAATGCTGGGTAATTACTTAAGAGATCTATTGAGTTTTGAATTTTAAAAGGTCATGCCTCTTGCGCCTTTATTAAAGCTTCTCTAAAGTGTCCTGGAAAATTAAGAGCTACCTAAATTTATGAATATCTCTACAGATTTTTGTGGATGTTTGTCTGACCAGTATATTCTTCTTTACTGTATACTGCATAGAGTCTCTTTGTACTGATGCTTAAATTTGTTACTCTTTAATATTGTTTGCTGAGGCTTTTAAATCTCTCATTAAGCATCCTTGTTTTTAAGAAGTAAGCTTGCATTATTTTAGGATACCTAGATCTTCTTTTGAGAATGTATTCATTTTCGTGGATGGGAAGAGTCAGGAGATTTTACCCCTATGCTTGGTGGCAATGCAGTAGCAGGCTTTGGCAAACATGGGATAGGCAATTCCCTTAATTTGCTTTACTTTTAATGATATTGGTTCTTGGTGTCTTTTCAATATCTCGTCTTAACAGAATTTGTTATAGGATGGTGTTGGTGTTTTGAAAATCTGAGACTTGTTTTACTCTATGTTTCTCTGTATATAGTATCTCAGTTTTGTGAAAAAAGTTCCTGGGTTGGGAAGAAGTACACCAAGTTCTCTGTGGCTGAAGGATGTTTTCAAATTATCTAACACGGGGAGCTTTATAAGCCTTAGCAATTGTTAGTTACAGGAAATATCGAAGAATATGGTTTTTATTGGTTTGTAGGTAATGCCTGATTTCAGTTTTAAATTGTCTGTGAATGCAGGATGTATCACAACAAAGGAGCTTGGGACAGTAATGCGTTCTTTGGGTCAAAACCCAACCGAGGCAGAGCTTCAAGATATGATAAATGAGGTTGATGCAGATGGTAATGGTACCATCGACTTTGCGGAGTTCTTAAATCTCATGGCGCGGAAAGTGAAGGACACTGATTCTGAAGAAGAGCTTAAGGAAGCATTCCGGGTTTTCGACAAGGACCAAAATGGTTTCATATCTGCTGCCGAGCTACGTCATGTCATGACAAATTTAGGGGAGAAACTCACTGATGAAGAAGTTGATGAGATGATTAGGGAGGCTGATGTGGATGGCGATGGACAAATTAACTATGAGGAATTTGTCAAAGTAATGATGGCCAAGTGAATTTCCCTTTAAGATCAACGACGTTGTCTGTTTTTCCTTTATGCAGAAAATTGGTTTTGCGCAGTCAGTATAATCTGGTTAGTGTGTCTTGTAGGCAGATCTGTTAAGGACTTTAGCAGTCGGCTTTGGATAATTTGGGTACACCTTACTATGGAATCGTAAGGAAAGTCTGCTATCTGGTTATAACTTTTTGAATGTCCTGGGTGATATATTTGTTAGACAGATGTTGATTGTCTTGCAAAAGACTGTTCAGCTAATGTATATCTTCCTGTGAAACTAGAGGGAAAGTATTTCACTTTCTGTTTTCTGCAAGTCTTCTGTTCTGTATTCTTACATTCTTTTATCAGTATGCTTGTTTGATTTGAGCAAAATCTCATTCCAGTTCCTGTTTTTGATTGCATATATGATTGATAGTGCATTCTTGCCACTGAATATGGACAAGCATCAACATGCTTTTCCCTTGCTCTTATTAAACAAGGAAGATATTGCCATTTTTGTTACTAATTCTGAATTTGTTTGTTACATTGGTAGTTCAGCATTTTCTTTTTCCTTCTATTTGAATAATTTGTTTCCCAGTACACTCTGGCCAACTGCCTAGGGAGTTTGGTTTAAGTTTTTAAATACATATAAAGAATTGAAAGTGTAGCTATGATATTTGATAATGACTGTTTTCCATATCTTCTATATGCATGGTTCAAATGGCAACAGAATCTTTATTTTCTCAGTACTCGCCAGGATTTGAGAATGCTTTCAGAGGAGTCATCTGAGACCCTATATCCCGGAAACCTATGGCCATCACCCAAGGTCGGGACATCTTTTGTGGTTTTAATTTGGAGGGTTGTGAGGCTACCTGGCCTGACTTAGTGGCCATGATAGTTCTATTGCAGTTAGGCCACCCTTATGGTGTGAACCCGGGTGGGGATGAAGACAATACCCAACTTTCACTAACCTGGTCAAACTTTTGTGGCTTTCAGTACAACATTAATTTGGCTGAAATGTTAATAGAAAAACGTTGTGGATACATGATCAAGCTTTTGGCTTCTTTTCTGCACATGAAATTGTCTGGTGACAGCTGCTGTTGTAATGGATTTGTTGGTACCGGGAGGAGCAAGGTGCTCTACAATCTAGTATGGGAAAGATGTTGTCATGTACTTAATGTAACAATACATTAACAAAAATAAAAATTAATTAAAAAAGTACATGTTGACTCATAAAATAAAAAATTTGGAAAAATCTTTTAAAAAATCTACTTTGGCCTAAAAAATAAAAAAATAAAACTTAAACCTGGACCTATCAAGAAAGAGAGGGATCATTTTTTTTGGGTTTAAGATTAAAAAAAGTTACACCTCTAGAAAAGGGATTCCTCTAGGTGCTTGATAAATCCGAGTTTAGGATGGATCTATGTTGGTCCTAGACACATTGGTCCTAGAAACAGAAAGGAAAAGAGAAAAGAAAATGTATGTATATATTAGTTTCAATAAAGATGTGTGAACTATTTTTTCTGAAATGCCTCCTACTGTTTACTGAGAAAAAATACACCTTTACCTCAGAAACTCATTATTGTTCTTACTTTAGTTAGCCATGGTGTCAACGAACATAGAAAAAAGACACCTTTACCAACCTTTTCTACTCTAAGACTCTGTTTTTTCTGAGCAACGTGGGTTGGTCACACTTCCTTGACACTATCCTGTCTCTTACTTCACATTGTCCTTTGAGGTTAGAGATGGACAACTTGAGGTTGCCTGCTATCTCTGTTTCAGTTTTAGGATCCCAGATACTTCTGTATATGTGTTATTTATTAGATCAGAGGTTCATGTTACCAATTGAGCACGTTGACATGGACAGATAAAGATTGTGAAACATGGAAATAGATGTTGGATTAACACAATGTTAAACACGTGTTTTATCTCATATTACATTTCTACACAAATACATTAGTGTATATATCACTGGGCAGGCTGCAATGATAGCCTATTCCTCCCTACATAAGCATATCCCATTCTCAACAAACATTCCAATCTAAAACCAGATGCCATAGTCGAGTAAGGGACCTTTCAACTAAACTTGATGTATGTGAGTTAACTATATGAATTGAAAATTTATGGAATACTGCATATCTTTTAGCATGGCAAATGACAAATCGCTCTTTGTAAATTGCATGCAAATTTCATTATCTCTGTTGCTCTAAATCTTTCAGGAAGTATTCGAAACTAAGCCAACTGCTGTTAGCATACTTAGCCTTGGATCAACTAATGTCTTCCAGTTCTGTAATTACTAAAATTGAAACAACCAAATCAAAGTATCTTCTATATAATTATGGCATAAATACCAACTAATGCCTTTAAAAAAACTGTTATGTGCTGTAGTTTGTTGTAGTTGATTGCTAGTGACATAATTTCATTTTATGGCCAAGGCTAAAATGAATTCCCTTTGTATCCAAGGAGAGTTTTGGTATGTTTCAATCATTAAGATGATAGACTAAGGCGCACATTAATTTCACTATGTATGATGTGTTATAAGTTGGTTACTCATACAAAGTCATAGTCATTTTGCTTAGTAGTGAATTGTTATATTATATAAGCCTAGATTCATCCTGATGTAGGATCTATCAACCATATTTTATGTTGAATAAGACTTTGCTTGTAGAGGGATTACAGGGATTTGATCATTCACAGATATCAAGTTTTGATGGGTTTATAGCTGGTTTATATGGGAGAATTATTTGTTTTTATTATTATTTAATTTCTTTTTAATTAAATGTAAATATATATTTTTGTATTAAAAATTTATTTAATTATATAATTGTTATGGAATTTCTCAAGGGAAATTATATATTTCCCTTGCAATTTACTTCACAGTATATTATATAATTTTTGGAGGGTGTGCTCATTACAAGGTCTACAATTCATTTGTTTCTCTTTAAATCTTTGTAGAAATGAATTGCTGAAATGTTAACTTAGTATTATGGTTTATTGAGCATCAACTTATGAACATTGAAAACATGTTTGATTACAAAAGTACTGAGGGGTTGGTTTTGTGGAAAGATTTTTCATTTTACCCTATTCATTGGCATATGTAACTAGTGGTGTAATATTCCAATCTTAAATTGTTGAATTAAATCTTGTGTATACAATTATATTGTAATTATGTTTTTCATTACCATGTTTTGCTTCATGTCATTTGATAAAATTATCATGGTGATTTTAAAGATAATTAAAGACGGTCATTGTGAATTTAATAAAATTTGCAAGGTTAACTAGTGGGAAAACATTGACGAGGCTATGAATCTTCCTATAAGTCAACCAAGAAGGAAAATGTAGGGCATTTCTTAAATTTTCAACGATAAGATGTTTGGTCATATTTTTGAAAAAATATTAACATTTCAAAGGATTTTATATAGTTTATATAAATTTTTGGTGATGTTTAGAATAAATTATTTTTATCCTATGGAATTTTAGCAAATGATTTAGAAAAAAAACATTTTAGAAAAAAATAGAAATTGGTGAGCCTTTTTTTGTTGTTGGATGAAAACATTGAAAATTAATCCTTGGGTTATTCTTGAAATTTGCCTATATTTTATGGTTAGAACTATATTTTATTTATAGTTCATTCCATGCCATCGTCATATTATCTTTTCATCTTAATGTTTATACTATTAAAATTAGGAGCCCAATCAAATGAAACAACTAATTTTTATTTTAATGCAATCAATGAGAGTTGGATTAATACTTTCCCTTACCCTTACCCCATATAAATGCTAGAATGAATATATACAAATATATGAATTCAAATTGCATGTTTAAGATTTGATTTATCCACAAAACTCATAGAAATGTTTGCATTTTGTTAAACCATTGGATGTGAAAAACAATTTAAGGTGTCATTATTGGTTGATACTTACCTTTGGGTAGGTGGTTAATATGTGAATTGATTTGTTTTGATAATGTTCAATTATTGTATGAAAATGCTAATGGCTCTTATTGAAAGATAGAATAGTATTTCAATGATATTATGCCATTACATCTTGAATTGGACAAGTTGGTAAAAACTTGAGTTAGCAAAGAATGGACATATGGAGTTGCTTGTCAAAATGATTCTAGACTATTTCATTATGTTTAGAAGAAGGGTTTTTGTAAATAGTTTTTTTATTGTTTGAAAAAAAAATTTATTGCTATTTTAGAATATATTTAGACCAAAATGCTATTTTTTTTGGTAAGTAGATGGAGTATGTTTTATATAATACCTATTATCCACCCACAGTGCATTTTGTGAACATGTAAATGAGGAAGTGTTCATTTTGTTTAAAAGGACATGATATGTTATCAATATGATAAAGGTAAATCGAATTTGACTATGCTTGTTATGAGAAAGTGTTGAATTTTAATTTGATTGATTCTAAATTGTTTGAATTTATTTGATGGTGAAGATTTCAATAAATATGATTTACATATGATTGATATATTGTGTATATTTCATTTTAATTGAATTTTTTTAGTCATTTTTGTTTTGTATTTGATATGTTAACTGCATCAAAAAAAGTAACAAAATATTGAAGCTTGATTAGATCATGTTTTAATTTGGACTACCCTAGGAGGAAAAAAAGTGCAAAGCATTAGAGGAATAAAAAAGTCCTCCATCGATGAAATGTGGTTTCCGCAAATATAAAAAATAAAAATTCAAAACCATTTACAAAATTTTAAAACATTGAAACCAAATCTACCGTGGAAGCAAAGGAATTAAAAAATCTAGCAATATGGTAGCACTGCACAATAAGGTAATTGTAGGGGATAGTGAACATTGATGCTTGTATGGCTTGAAGAACTAAAGAAAGTTACAAATGAAATTATGTTTTTTTTTATCATACCACAATGTGCACAGAATACGTACATACCAATGCTTGTGTAAGTACATGATGCACTAGCAATAGTATTTCAAACTAACATTTTACTACAAAATTTTTAAACCTATGTCAGTGCATTTGATATCACTACGCACTTATGTGTCAATAGGTAAATGACACATTGATAACAACTTGTTTTTAGTTATTAAATTAATAATTTATTACAAATTAGTGCAACCTAATGTTGGTGCACATTGATACTATTATTAAGTTAATGCACTAGAGAAACAATAATGTAGGTATAGGGCACACTAGTAGTATTTTTTCATTGTTTTTTAAAAGTTGATATTTTATTACAAAATATTTAAATGTACTTTGGTGCACATTATATGACTCATGGTGCATCAATGTATGCAACCTGTAGAAACATTGTGTTTTGATGTGACCAAAATGCATATGATGCATAATGTGAATTTTGTAAAAAAGAATTAAGAGAATAGTGAAATTAAATCCAACTTTTAAATTTTAAATTGCTATCAATTCCTTTGTCTCTTCTCCGTTGATGAACTGTGGTTTCCGCAAATATAAAAAATAAAAATTCAAAACCATTTGCAAAATTCTAAATTGAAACCAAATCTACCATGGAAGCAAAGGAATAATAAAATCTAGCAATATGGTAGCACCACACAATAGGATAATTGTAGGGGATAGTGAACATTGGTGCTTGTATGGTTTGAAGAACTAAAAAAAGATACAAATGAAATTATGGTTTTTTAATCCTACCATAATGTGCACATAATATGTACATACCAATGCATGTGTAAGTACATATTGCACTAGCAATAGTTTTTCATACTAACATTTTATTACAATTTTTTTAAACCTATGTCAATGCACCTGATATCACTACACACTTATGTGTTAATAGTTAAATGACGCACCAATAACAATTTGTTTTTAATTATTAAATTAATAATTTATTACAAATTAGTGCAACCTAATATTGGTGCACACTGATACTATTATTAAGTTAGTGCACTAGAGAAACAATAGTGTAGGTATAGGGCACACTAGCAGTATTTTTTCATTGTTTTTTAAAGTTGATATTTTATAACAAAATATTTAAACATACTTCGTCGCACATTATATGATTCATGGTGCATCAATGGATGCATAGGTAGCAAACACACCGATGATAGTTTGTTTGTAATTATTTTAAACCAAGAGCTCTAAAGGGACATTAATGTGCTATATGGTCCATCCGCTTTCAATTTATAACCAGCCTAGATCCAAATCCTAGGCTCTATCAAGCGCCAAGAGGGATCAAATCTCTAGAGGTGCAAACCTCTTCTTAAGTATTAAACTCAATGAGATATCAACTTTGGTGTGTCCTATATATAGCCATTGATTTGATTCAAACCAAAAGACACATCTTTTTATTTAAGGTCCACATATAATATTTTTATTATTAATATTTAATATTATTTATGGTCGACATATAATATTTTTTATTTTGTTAGGAACGAACATTACAACATCTCCCCATACATGGCTTTAAATCCATATGCAAAGCCCTCCTAAAACCATGGGTTGTTTAGGAAGCCTTGCACATGGTCTTAAAACCATTTGCAAGGCCCTCCTAAACTATGTACAATAAAGCCATGGGTTGTTTAGGAGGCCTTGCACATGGTTTTAAAACCATGTGCAAGGCCCTCCTAAACCATGTACAATAAAACCATGGGTTGTTTAGAAGGCCTTGCACATGGTTTTAAAACCATGTGCAAGGCCAACATTTTTTTGCGGATAATTCAATTTTTCATTTTTTATTATTTTGTTAGGTAGGAACATTAAAACATCTCCCCCATATTGTGTTTTTTTTCTTACTCACATTTTTTTTTTGCGGATAATTAAATTTTTACTTTTTTATTGTTTACATCTCCCACATATTGTGTTTTTTTTCTGACTCACATTTTTTTTTTGCGGATAATTAATTTTTACTATTTTATTGTTTTGTTAGGTAGGGACATTACAACATCTCCCCCATATTAGGTTGTTTTTTCTGGCTGATAATTAAATTTTTTATTTTTTATTATTTTGTTAGTAACAAACCTTACAAGATCTCCCTCATATTAGGTTTTTTTTTCGTCGACATTTATTTTGGCGGATAATTAAAATTTTTATTTTTTTATTATTTTGTTAGTCTTGTAACGTTACGTAACGTTATGTAACGTTACAAGATCTCCCCCATACTAGGCTGAATTGTACGATTGTCAAGTTAGCGCACCATGGTGACACTAAGCATATGTCAAATTATATATATATATATATATATATATATATATATATATAACTACTTATTTAGTGTAAAATGATTAAACCTATATATATATATATATATATATATATATATATATATATATAACTGCTTATTTAGTGCAAAATGATTAAACCTATTTTAGTGCACTAGGTATAACGATGGACCAATGCCTATACAGGTATATGATACATAGATGATAGTTTGTTTTTAATTAGTTTAAATTAGTAATTATTACAGATTAGTGCAACCTAGCATTCATGTGCATGTCAATTGTGTGTACAAATGTAATTTTAGTCAATGCATCCATGATACAATATGATTCAAGCATGTCGATATTTTTTTTCACTAAAACCCCCTACTACTCGCCTCCACTAGATACCTCCACTATAAATGGAGAAGGGATAAGTGGTTCCACAAAAATCTTTGCTAGGTGGTGTTTCCTTGTAGTGTTGATTGTTAGTATCTCTAAGTTTACAATACGTTAGGAGCAATTATCTAGGGGTTAGTGTGTTTATGGCCATAATGTGTTTAGGGGTGTGTGTGTTAGGGTTCATAAGGGTCAAGGTATATAACGTCATAATGGTTAGGAGTGATTGTACCATAGACCATAAGGGCTAGGGGTTATACTATGTTTTGAGATCTTGGTGTGTTAATGGGATTTCATGTTGGAGATCAAAGTGTGTCAAAGGGTGATTGTTAAGAGTCATAAAGATTTTGGGATATAATGGATACGAGGTTATTCTCTTGATTCATTATATAAGAGACCACAAGGGATAGGTGGACGAGTACATGTCGATGATCATAAAGGTTATAATATGAATAATACATGATAAATAATATTGACCATGGGACGAGGGGCACACATGTTGCTAAGGGATTCAAACCATTGTTGGGGAGTGACAATGTTGATGATTTGTAAATCAACCAAGCTTCCATTTTTTTTTGTTAATTATAATATTAATTTTGATATTTATTTGGTATTAGCATAAGACTCGATAACGTCTCACCATAGATTTTTTTTTCACCCATAAACACATATTTGTGATTTTATTGGTAAACATTTTAAATGTTATGAAGGTCATTTTTATAGTGGGTTTAACATGATTTTTATAACAACTCTATAACATATGAAGCGAGACAATTGATTCCAAAAGAAACCATTTCGATGGATTTTCATAGTAGAAATGCACCTTGGACATTAATTGGTTGGTAAATCACCTAAAATATTGTATTCTTTGGAAAAATTGAACGTTTCAATAAAAAAATGTTAGGCATTCATTGATGTTCTAGAGTAGTTGCAACATATTGACTTGAATAATGAATCATATTCTATATGAAAACCTTTCTTTCCCTAACCACTTTTTTAAACAAAAATGATTTAAAGTTTGTATAAAGAGATCCTTATGGGTTAGCTCGAGTGGGTGAGAGTTGTTTCTTGCAAGCAGGAGGTCTTGGGGTCAAATCCATGGGTGGCTATACATAGATTGTAATCGGGCCTCACTCGATCTCTCGATTGGGTTAGGCTCCATAATACGAGCCGAGGAGTTACCCCATAGAAATACTTGGCTTCCCCATGTGCTTCAGATTGTGGGGCATTTTTCGTGGATATAGCGAGCAACGCCGAAATTTGGAGCTATGAACCACATGAAATAAAAGTTTGTATTCAAGAGGGTGGCAACAAAGTTGAACAACTAGATAATACCAAAAAAAGAGCTTGCAATATTCAAAATATGATATTGCTTTGGTTACAAGGAAATATCTAACCTTAAAGGATTTGTTTACATTCCATACAACCATAAAGTGGTCCCATAAGCTTTGTAAAATAATCCTAACAATAAAATGCATTTACAAATATAAATATAGATGGAGGTTAAATAAAAACATGCATACTTGCTTCCTCATCTTGAATTTGATCTAGAGGTCTTGCTTCATGCTTGTCCACATCCATGGCATTGTAGGTTTAATTGGTAGTTTCCTCTTCTAGTTAGCTCTAGATTTAGTCAATGTTGGTAGATTCGAATACTGTCTTAGGTATTCAGATTCTCCAATATTTATTACCATTGTATTACTTAATTATATATTGATTAATGGATTATGATTAATTATTCCAATTATTGGTCTCATGAGTGTTTTTTTATATCTTCCATGAATTATTATCTGAGTTTATCAATTGCTTCTCTCTCTTCTACAATTCTACATGGTTTCAGAGTGGGTATCAATGCCTGCTTCAAACCTTGAAAACTTTTGTTGATGCATCGTAAGAAATTGGGTTCCACATAAATCCTAGAATTATTTCCTTTCCCCCTATGGATTCTTTCTAGAGAATTCTATCCAGGTGTGATGCACCCAAAGAAAATCCAGATGTCAAAGTGGAGAGTGTTTGAACTTATTTGATTCAAATTGTAATGTTTTGGTAGGTTATTTGACGATTTATTGAAGATTTTTTTTGTTCTTGAAGCTATGAAATGGAGAATTCATCAACTCTGACTCCCATAATCCTCACTACCTTTCAATTACCTTGATTGGAGGGTTGACATGTAGATGGTCTTGGACAACAAGGGTCTGTACAGGGTCACCATGGGAAGAGAAGTTGAACCCCAACATTATCTTGAAAAATCCTGTTGGAGCAGGGTCCCGCAGCTACAGAAGAAGCTGCTAGTTTTGGCGGAAAGATATAAGTTTTGGCGGAAAGAGGAAAAGGCAGAGCTACGACGCCGTAGCACGTTTCCAGCTGGAGAGCAGAGCCGGAAACCATGACTTTTGGGATAGAAAAGTCAAGAAGGCAACGGTACCTGAGCGGCCGAGAGAAGAAAGCTCAACCACTGCATTGAAGGCAGCGGCGAAAGACAGGAGGGCTCAACGACCCTCATAAAGAAGAAGGAGCAACGAGGCTCAAGCATTGAAGGTGAAGGACAAAAAGCAGAGAAGCGGTGCATAGTACCCATGGTCAGTGCCGGGAAGCATGGAAGACTGCAGAGAGCTGTGGTGTGATGGGAAGCGACTACCTCAAGGACAGAGAGGACCGACTGTCACTATCTAGGGTTTGGGTTTACTGTTGGGACAGGCCCACAGTGTTGTAATGGCGAGACCTTCGGGCCGCCTATAAAAGCTTGCATTTTGTATTGTAAAGGGTTAGCTAATCAGTCAGTTAGCCAGTTGGTTGGTTCATAGGATGAGTCGTTAGTTGGTCAGTAGATTATTTGGAGTAGACTCAGGAGTCAGTCAGACAGACTGTGTTGTAACGATCCAGACACCTAGCTTGTCTGTGAGTCATTTGAGTCTGTATGTAACCATCCACAGAGAGGGAAGAGAGGGAAGGATTTATTGAAAGAAAGGAAATATAGAGATAGAAATAGACCAGAGATCAAGAAGAGATCTCGCGCTGCATATGCAGTGCAACAAACTGTGCTAACTTCCCTCAAGATATATAATAGAAGCACAGTTTGGTGGACGTAACTCCCATCCTGGGGGTGAACCACGTTAAATCTGCGTGTTATGTGTTGTATGAATGTGATTGTATTTGCTTATTGTTGCTGGTTATCATGCATATGATGTTAGTTGCATTAAGTAAATGTGTGTATTGTTCAGCTTAGGGTAATGCAGGAAGATAGAGACAAGTTGAAGTATTTTAGTAAGTTGCTTAAAGACTCCTTTACGTCTGTTTCTAACGACCATATACTCACAATATAACTTCTGGGAAGTAGAGTTTCGCACCGTGACACAGTCAACGCTAAGAGTGCAAAGTCGTAGTGGTAAGATATCGCAGAGAGGTGATACTGCACCGGCAGAGGAGCTGCGGTGCGTGATAATGCGAGCTGAGGACTTAGCGTTGAGGAAAGGTTGGGTGTCTCGTGGTGCGCAGATATGCGATAAGGTTGGGGATATTGTGAGTAAGTGGAAGTCGTGCGACGCGGGAAGAAAACGTGCGACTTGCGCGTGGAGAAGAATCGCAAGGCTAAAAGTGCTGCGAGTAGAAGGGGATGTGCGATGCGCAGATATAGCTGACCTTGTGACTCACAGGAGTAA
>LPNX010876635.1:257609-273318 GCA_001517045.1 Pseudotsuga menziesii
CTAAGGGTCAGAGGTAGCATGTGGATCTAGCCCACTTCGAAGAGCAGAGAAGTGGAAGAAGACTACAAACCCAACGGAGGGGAGACTTCCAGAACGAGGACAAAGGCTTGTTCTCGGAGCGGAGTTCATGGGTTGCTTCTTCTCCATCCACGAGGCTCTAGATGGAAGGAAATGTTTGAGAAGGCTGGAATATACAGATTTTCCTTGTGATAAAAGTTCTAACCCAGATAAAAAGGAAAGGATATCTGTGGAACACTTCTCAAACACTAGAGCGCTCATAGAGAAGCAAGAGCGAAGAGAGCGAAACCATGACTACGGGCAGAAAGGATAAGAGAGCCCAGCGAACTAAGTTACTGAAATTCCAAGAGAACGCACCAAGGAGATGAAGAATGAAGTCACAGGACTTCAAGGCAGGTTACAACGCACTTCGCAGGAGGCGAAGGATAAGTTGCAGCAGGAGAAGCCTGTTGCAGGTGGCTCGAGGACGAGCCACAAGTAAGTGTTAGGGGACTGTTGGAGCAGGGTCCCGCAGCTACAGAAGAAGCTGCTAGTTTTGGTGGAAAGATATAAGTTTTGGCGGAAAGAGGACAAGGCAGAGCTACGACGTCGTAGCACGTTTCCAGCTGGAGAGCAGAGCCGGAAACCATGACTTTTGGGATAGAAAAGTCAAGAAGGCAACGGTACCTGAGCGGCCGAGAGAAGAAATCTCAACCACTGCATTGAAGGCAGCGGCGGAAGATAGGAGGGCTCAGCGACCCTCATAAAGAAGAAGGAGAAACGAGGCTCAAGCATTAAAGGCGAAGGACAGAAAGCAGAGAAGCGGTGCATAGTACCCATGGTCAGTGCCGGGAAGCATGGAAGACTGCAGAGAGCTGTGGTGTGATGGGAAGTGGCTACCTCAAGGACAGAGAGGACCGACTGTCACTATCTAGGGTTTGGGTTTACTGTTGGGACAGGCCCACAGTGTTGTAATGGCGAGACCTTCGGGCCGCCTATAAAAGCTTGCATTTTGTATTGTAAAGGGTTAGCTAATCAGTCAGTTAGCCAGTTGGTTGGTTCATAGGATGAGTCGTTAGTTGGTTAGTAGATTATTTGGAGTAGACTCAGGAGTCATTCAAACAGACTGTGTTGTAACGATCCAGACACCTAGCTTGTCTGTGAGTCATTTGAGTCTGTATGTAACCATCCACAGAGAGGGAAGAGAGGGAAGGATTTATTGAAAGAAAGGCAATATAGAGATAGAAATAGACCAGAGATCAAGAAGAGATCTCGCGTTGCATATGCAGTGCAACAGACTGTGCTAACTTCCCTCAAGATATATAATAGAAGCACAGTTTGGTGGACGTAACTCCTATCCTGGGGGTGAACCACGTTAAATCTGCGTGTTATGTGTTGTATGAATGTGATTGTATTTGATTATTGTTGCTGGTTATCATGCATATGATGTTAGTTGCATTAGGTAAATGTGTGTATTGTTCAGCTTACGGTAATGTAGGAAGATAGAGACAAGTTGAAGTATTTTAGTAAGTTGCTTAAAGACTCCTTTACGTCTGTTTCTAATGACCATTTACTCACAATATAACTTCTGGGAAGTAGAGTTTCGCACCGTGACACAGTCAACGCTAAGAGTGCAAAGTCGTAGTGGTAAGATATCGCAGAGAGGTAATACCGCACCGGCAGAGGAACTGCGGTGCGCGATACTGCGAGCTGAGGACTTAGCGTTGAGGAAAGGTTGGGTGTCTCGTGGTGCGCAGAGATGCGATAAGGTTGGGGATATTGTGAGTAAGTGGAAGTCGTGCGACGCGGGAAGAAAACATGCGACTTGCGCGTGGAGAAGAATCGCAAGGCTAAAAGTGCTGCGAGTAGAAGGGGATGTGCGATGCCCAGATATAGCTGACCTTGTGACTCACAGGATTAAGAAAAGAGACGTAGGATGCTCAGAACCTGGTCCAAGACACTTGAGTCTTGGCCAACCCATTAGATTCACTTCGGGTGAGACTTCAGATCGCTTTGCGCTCTGTCGCTGAAAGGGCCTTTGAGCTAGGGGTGTTGTTGATTGATTATAGTAAACCTGGGTCTGCCCATGTAATCAACAAATCCAAGTATCTGAATAAGTTTGATGAATCATTTGGCTTCATGTACATCTACATCTCCATAGAGTTACTCTTTCACCTTGAGGGATTGAGAACACCAAAAGAAGTATGGGACACACTTGAATCCTTGTTTGGAAAACAGGATGAGCTGAGGGGCCATATCTTGGAGAATGAGCTGATAGCACTACAGATCATATACTTCAAAACTATACAACATTTTTCTCAAAATTAAAATCACTTTTCATGCAATGCAAGTAGTGCGATATCGATAAGAGGGAAGATCAATTGGTGTTCTCAATTCTGAGCAAACTTGGCCCATAACTCTTAGTGTTTGTATCTACCTTTCACTATGGGAGACTAAAGACTCCTAATTGGTGAATTCCATCCCTTGATGCCTTCACAAAGTCTCTAATCCAAGAACAAGACAAGTTGATACAGATGGGAACTCTCAGAGCCTCTCCAAATCAAGCTGTCTTAGCTGGTGAGAGAGGGGTTGCGTAAGCAAGGAGGTAAAAAAAAGGAAAAGAGAAAAGGAACATTGAATTTGAACCTAAAGAAGAGTTGGATCCATCAGATGAAGCCTTAGACTCTAGGAAGGACAAACATTAAAGGTCTGAAAAGGGTAAGTGCTCCTACTGTAATAAAGGAAACCATACAGAGAAATATTGTATGAAGAAGACCATGGATGAGATGACAAAAATCCTTGAGAAACACAATATTTACCTCTCTGAAGGCACAAGGAAGGATGAATCTAGAGACAAGAATGAATATCATGATGAGAGATGCCATGCACTGAAGGCTAGTTGTTTAAAATCACATGGCTTCCTCATTGATTCAGGAGCCTCTAATCATGTGGTTGCATCCAGAGAATCATTCTTTTCATTACAAATTGCTGATGGTTCGATTATTCACATGGGTCATGACACTCAAATTCGATATAAAGGAAAGGGTTCAATCAAGTTAAAGCATGGAGTGTTAAAAAATGTACTCTATGTTCCCTCCTTAGCTACAAATTTGTTATTTGTATACCAGATGACAAATACTAGCCCACCAGAGCGAGCTGTATTTGGTCCTAACTCAGTTGATATCTCAACTAGGAAGATTATAATGAAAGGTGTTTCCAACCATGCCTCCAAGGCATATGAATTATCACACTTTTCGCCATACTCGGATACAGTGTAATCTCAGCTACTATTTGAAAGGGAAGTTAAAACCATTCTACCTAAACCTTTTGGATATGATAATGTTTCCAATTCATAATCTGAAGCAGAGGACAAAGTTAAATCTATTTATGAAATTGAAGATGAACTTCACAGTGATCTAGATCTATATCCAGTTCCTACTCCCAGTCCTAGTCCTAAGTGGGCTCAAAAGGTTATTGAGGAATCTGGGAACATGACTGGAGAGCCATCTGACATGAGGAGAACAAGATCCCAATTTCAAAGAGAAATCCTTGAGCTATGTCAAGCAAATTTACTTCTTTCAGAGAGGTGCAACAAGATCCCAGAGAGATGCTACATGATTATAAGGTCTGATCAACAATTCTTCTCACCAAAGAACAAATTGGACCATGTCACTCTTCCTCCAGAAAGAAGAGACGAAGGCAACATTCCTTCTCCTATCTAGCATCAGATTGGAAGAAGATGGAAAAGTTCACATGCACAACCCCAGGAAACTAGTGCACACAAGAACCATCACTCTGCATTACTGCTCCACAGAGATGTAGACTATAGAAACATTTTCACAATTTTTTACTCGACGAAATTATTTTTTCTCCAAGTATGAAAGCTTGTTCCTGATTTTCTTGCTTATTTTGAGGGATTTTCCCATGAGGTTTTCCCCATTTCCTTGGTTTTGTTAAAGTATTTATTATTTTCATTTAGATTGTATGGGTAACCTTTGGTCTTAGTTGTGAGGGCCCAGGTTGTCCAAAGTCAGGATTAGGGGGGGGGGTGTTGGGATTATTATTAATCCTCCATTTCACCACATAGTCTATTTGTACATTTTCCTAGCTTAGGAGGTCTTCATCACTCCACTAGTGCATGGAGGAAACACCTAGGGAACATATTCCACTTATTGCACTTGTTTGCATGAGTTTAGGTGTCCCAGGGACCAATCCCTATAATTTAGGAACCCATCGAGTGCCACCAACGGTCTCCAACAATTGAATCTAGTATGTATTCATTTAATTCCATTTATTCTATGATTCCCATAAATTATATCACTCTCAATCATCCTAGTGCCAACTTACATGATTAAAGTGAAGTAGGGCGCATTTTCTCACCTACCCTCATCAGTTAACTAGTTGTGAATTGTTTTAGTGATCTGGAGTTGCATTAGTGAGATCTAGTGGTGATTTTTCCACACTGAGTTAGCTCCGGAGTTAGTCCAGGTTGGTCGATTCAAATCCTATCTTAGGTATTTGAATTCTCCTATATGTATTACCATTTTATTAATTAATTATATGGTGATTAATGGTTTATGATTAATTATTCCAATTATTGGTATCACGAGTGTTTTTTTATTATCTTCCATGAACTATTGATCTAAGTTTATCAATTGCTTCTCTCTCTTCTACAATTCTCCATTTGAATCCTGCACGCTAATGATCCTATGCTTCATTGAATTTTACATTTTAATTTCCTAAAATTACCTCAAACATGATTGAGATTGAAATTTGCCTAAGGGAGATGGTTGAGCCACCCACAACAAGCTTGTTTTTTTAATACTTCCAATTATCCAATAGAGGATTGGTAAATGGAGGATAGACCCAACTTTCACTAACAAGTATTGATGAGGTTTGACTAAGGTTTTTTAGAACTTCCAAGGGGCCAGGGCTCTCACACTTAAGAAAAGAGTAGGAGAACCAAATTATAGTAGAACACGAGAGAAATAATAGACAATCCATGAAAAATCCCCAATATTTAAAACTATAGTGTCTATAGCTACCATAAAATCCGAGAGTGTTGAGTAGAATCAGATGAGAGATGGGTAACTTTTAATCCAAATCGAATCCAATCTGAGATGGTGAGAGCTTGTTGCATTCTTCTAGCCTTCACTATTCACACAAGTCTAAGAATGATCTATCTAATACCCGAAGCATGAATTTTTGACTTCCATTTATATGATGCCTAGTACCACCTGAAGAAGACCCTATTATAATGTTTCCAAAACACCACCCCAACAATAAAAACATATGAGGATATTAAGACCAAGAAACCACTCCAAGAATACAATTTATCCATGATATGTTTGTAAAAATTAAGCATCTTTGATCATCCCATATTCCATCTCTATGTAAGTTGCTAATTGTTGATAAGTTTTTACAAGTGAATAAGGCATTGTCGATATTTATGGTTGGTCAAGGTTTGTAGTATGTTAGCTGGTCAATGGTGACAACTCTTCCATTATGGGTGAAGTCATCGTGCATAATACTAATGAGGCTACTAGTTTCATCACATACATATAAATATGTCCTTGGAGGATATTGTCATCTAATTGAGCATCTCCGACTTCTATGTTGATCAATATATTTTTTCTTGTTAACTTGACTGAGTACATTTTTATAGAACCCTTTGGGTTGAGATGCATTCCCATTTCAATCTCTATGTTCGATGGATAATCAAACAAGTTATGGCGAGCCCAAAATTTTCCATACTATGGTGTAAATAATGCATGTAGATGCACCATCATTGATGATGCATTAATGAATGAGCATTTTTTTAATGATTATAGGTATAAAAAATGCTACGAGAAATGGAAGGCATGGTTTGGAATTATCTAGGTCAAATACCATTAACTGTGATTTTGATGGGTATATCTCTCTTAATGCAGATAACAATGCCTTCTTTTGGGGGAAAACACTTGATAGAGAAAACATTTGTGATATTGATAGACAATTCCCCAAGACCCCTATAATCATAACTCTTGTAAAGAGTTTTGTGCTTTAAGGTTGGGGAATTGTTATCCTTTTGGGGGATAACACTGCATATTGATAGAGAAAACACTTGTGATATATAGTTGCATGACTAAGTGGTAGGATATAGGGAAGGGGTTGTAATGGACCCTACCATGAGAAACTATCCCATGAATACATGGTGGGACTTGGCACAATTGCGTGGGGAGGATTGGACCCAACCACGAAAAATTGTCCCATGAGAAACTGTCCCAAAACTAAGTGACGGGACTTGGCGGTATTTGCAAGTATCAAAGGATAAACCACAATATTTTGTATGACATATACCAAATCAATCGTGCAAGACATTAAACTTTAAAAAAAGGAATTTTGAGAACCCCAAATACTCCTAAGGACTAATGGGTGAAGATATAGGCCATTTTGAAACCTTGAAAGACAACATAGATTAGAAAGAATATTAAACCAACCTAAAAAGTAAGATTCAAATGAATCTAAACCCAAGTGGAGTCATCAATATGTATTAGATATTTTGTTGCATTGGTGAGAGAAAATCACTTTGTTTTAACTAGTATGTGAGCTATACAACATATAATGATTAGTAGTATGACTAACATGAATATTATGAAAGAAGATAAAAAAAATATGAAGCATACAACCAGTCATTCTACTAGCTTAATCACAAGAATGGAATTCAAACAAAAAGAGTGGAGGGAAACAACAATACTCATAAATTAGTCCAATGAAACAACATGAAATATGTGATATCATCGATAAAAGTTGTTGGAAGCAAGTGGAAAATAACACTCTCCTTGGTATGGGTCCTTTTCTTACTTGACAACTCTCTCTACTAATGATGATTGTTATTATATCTTGGAGGAAGGATATCAAAAAATCATGAGGGAAATGAATGGTGTATATGAGAGAGTGATATTTATGATCTCCAATCTCATTCCTCCAACATAACCCTGCAAATCTTCTTTTTTATTCAATGCTACCCCATGTATTCCATTTATAGGTAAATTTTGAGTTCCAACAAAGAATTGGTTCTAATGCAAATACTTATCATTTGAAAGTGGGATCCCAATGCTTGTGGGGATAATTGGGAAGCCAATGTACTCTACATTAATTATTTAGTGGCTAAAATTCATCTTGTACTCCCTTGTAAATCTATATGAACCTTTAATGCACCTACGTAGGATGAATTTCTTATGATTGCAAGAACCACGTGAGTATGAAAGGATAACTCATATAATAACATGGGTGCAACATTGAAAATAGTTTCACAATTGAATAAAAGAGGTTTCTAACAAGGTTTACTTCAATTTAATGTGGTGAGTAAAGAATCCATAAGGTAGTAATGTTATACTATTTTTCCAACTAAATATGCTTCTACATATTTTTTGAAATGTTACTTATGAGAAAAATTAAGGAGATAACATAGGCTGGTCATCTCAAAAAACAAATTCCCATGATGAGATCACCTTTGGGGCATCTAGAACAATTCTCTTCTTGAAAACCTCATAGAGACATTGAGCCTAATTTTGTAGCATAAGACTAATAATAATAATAGATTCCTCATTGTGAAAACCTCCTAGATGCAAGCCTAGGTATGTAGAATAAGACCAATCATATTAATAAATTCCTCATTGTGAAAACCTATCTAAGGCACCATGGAATAGAGCACATGTGAAAACCAATAATGGTATTTGTGATCTAAAAAAAAATCCATCCATGTTCATATACTAATCCTCGTTGAAAACAAATTTAGCGTAGAGAAAGAAAAGAAACCTTGTACAAGAAGAAGTACAATACAATATCAAAGAATCATGATGAATTCAAACCATAAAAAGGGGTACGATGACTCAAGAATCATTGTACATTTGTAAATACTTATAGAAATTCCAATCTTTTATTTAATCTTTTACAAAAGGGTTAAGTGATACTCAAAATAGATTAGAGAAAGATCATGTCTAGATTCATAAAAATGTTTATCTGCCTAATGTTGCATATCTACACTCTCCTCACTCATCTTAAGGATATTCTAAAACTCTATCTTCTCAGGAAGCATAAACAAAATTTTCCTAAGGAAGCTCCAACTAATCTATAAAAAATACCTCTCAACTAAATTCGATCCATAGCCAATATTCATGGAAGCATGCCTATCTTATTCCAAATTGGAGGAATTTCCAAGCTCGGAGGTTACATCTAGAAAATACAATGAAACATTAGGCCTTAGATAAATATTTAAATTTCAATAAATGTACATGATGTTTTCATATATTTCTCTGATAGTATACAAGTTGCATTACTCCTTGCAATTGAAAACTTATCTTGCATTACTCCTTGCAATTGAAAACTTATCACCATAATGGATTGAACATTTAATATCATTCCAAATTCTACAAAGGATGAAGAGCTAAACAATTATTAAGGTTCTTGACCTACAATGGTCACTCACTCACATTGAAACTAAATAAAGACTCACTCACATGTAGTATCAACTACAATCCAAGGCATATTTGCAAAATCATAAAGGAAAAGATAGGAAAAATAGAATCTTCCTATAATGGTGGAAAATCAAATGCTACTCTACAACAAGAAAACTACTAGTCAACCAATCCTTTATTGAAAAAAAATCAATAGCAACCAAGGATCATTTTCAAGGATCAAATGGCTCGAAGGCCATCCTATGCATACCATTTCCTTCTTAAACACAATAATCAAAGAATTTCCTTCCAAAGAACAGGTTCAAAAGTATTCATCTCATATCTTGCAATAGTGGAATACATAAAGGACCCACCCACAATTTAATTTAGTGTACCTACATTAAAATAAAGCTTCTAGAATTACTAACATCAAAGTATCTAAGGCCACATAGTTTGATTTCCATACTACATCAAGAAGAATAGATAAAAAAATTTAACACAAGGAACAACACCAAGATTCATCTTAAGGGTGTTACTATTCAATGATCACTAGGATAGTACATCTCCATCTATGCAATGAACCAAGGCAAACAAATCGATATCTAAAACAAGTAGAGGTATGCTTACACTACTTCAAGTCTTTGAGTACCACATAACAAGATCTTCAACCTTTTTATCTCAAATAAAAATGCATGAAAAATATTATTTAAAGAGTATAATACCATTCTTCCCATCCAAATTTCCATTTTATGATGTCTAAGATGACAAAGACTCAAACAATCCTCTATTTTTCAAAATCCTAAATCTATACAAAATCAACAAGAAATAATCAAAGCTATGTATTTGAAGCATCCAAGGGTTAGAAAAATTGGTTATCATTCAATAATCTAACCCATAAAGAAACATATCCACATACGTGGATATGGAACTACATATAAAATATATAAAAATAGAGCATTCTACAGAACATGGTATGATCACTAAAAAGTCAAAAAATTGAAAATTGTTTGTAAATTTACCAAGCAATTGTCAGAATTAATTGTCAAGGCCGAGATACATGACTCAAAGTAAGGATATAATCTAAACTAACGTTGCCAAATCTTTGTACACTAAGTACCAAGTAGTAATGGATTTGTATTCATAATACAAACTCTGTAGATAAAAAATGTAGTGCAAGTCTGAAGGCCAATGGAGTATCCCAATACCATTACATATTCACCAACAATGCCATTCATTACCATTCATCACATTCATTCCATTTAGTAAATTACACCCTTATCCATCCTTACATAACTCCACATCCATTTACATACTAGCCCATGCATACACCATCTCCCTTATGCACATCGTGACATTATCTCACACCCTATTTAATTCTTCTACCTCATAATCACACCTAAAAAAGTTTGAATTTGATTCACACATTCTCTAGTGAAAATTCCTTTAGGATTCACCACCTACAAGTTTATATAGGAGATAAGTCCTATATAAATAAGCATCTACAACATTTTATAGAATATATTAAATCAAATAATGTAAATCATATGTAAATATGATAGTATGGATTCCTAGTGCAGTGCTCGAGGCCAAGGCCCAACAAGTGAATGGATAGGAATGTATAATGTAAATATTTCTATATGGACCATGTGGTTGGATTATCATGCTAATTCTAATGCTATGTAAATATTATGTTGGAAAAATAATAGAATGGTCCAAGATTGTTGTGTAAAGAGCACTAGAGGGGATATGATTCCATTAGAGGGGAAGTGGAAAGGGGGGGATATGGGAGATTAAATCCTCTATTTCCAAGTGTCAACCCTAGAACTCGTCCTTTTTCTGCCATATACCTTAAATGCGCCAATTAATTCCTTTTGAATCTTAAATCCAATCTTTAAATGCATGTGTGAGGTTCGTGGGGAAAGTCTTGTGATGTAGTTATGGAAGCATGGGATAAATTTAAATTTCTATGATTGTTGTGAGAGTTCTCTCTTCTATGGTAAGAATACATGTCAGTTGTATTTTCCCCATCCTCTCATCTTTTCTGGAGCCTATCATCTATTTTTTTCATGCATATTTTATAACCTATTTTACACTACATAGAGTGTTTTTTTTTCATTCCATTACCATTACCTAACTATGCAATAACTAGAGATTTGAAATTGTGAAACGAAAAATTGCATATCTGAGGGAAAAGAGATGGTTGTAGGTGAGCATAGAGGCTACACAACATATGAACCTTCAGCCATTGATTTTTCTTGCTCCTAAATGATTGAGAGGCCATGAACTAATGTTACAGGAGGTTCTCCAACATCATATAGTAGATTGGACTCTTTCTACACACACTGGTAAGCTCTATAAGGGTTGGATTTTCTGAGGGAACTGTGAATAAAATGAGCAAAAATACTTCCTTGTGTTGTGTGGGGAAATATAAAATATTGCCATGGCTGGGATGATTGAGTGATATTTTTGTAATTGCTCAATGGTGAGCATTTTGGCTAAGCATGAGAGAAAATGGGTTGTGGGACAAGAGAGATAATATTGTAGGTGTTTCCTTCATCATGGTGGTTTCATAGACCATATTGGGGGTGGTATCTATAAATTATACCTATAGTTGGGTGGAAAATTGCTCTTACATAGCCATTCACTTAGATCTTCTTTGGTAAAATATTCATATTTTATTGTAATTGAATGTGGAATGATTTTATTTTCTTTCGTGATAGTTATGTTTGTATATGCATGCTGTATGTGTGGATAGAGTTTTATTTTTGTTGTGTTTTACATTTATGTGTATGAACATACATTTCATTTAACACAATCATATATATATCCTATTGGGTGAATTTTCGAAACTTGTAATTTGTAAATATTCCCCTCTATTGGTAGGAATGATGGATGGGGATGTGACAAAGTGGTATCACATATTTTGGTTGTAGCATTAGGGATGTATGGGCCGAAATCTATATTTATATGTGATAAAATAGAGTTGTAGATGAAGTGTTGATAAACGTTACTATGAAATCGTGGTTTTTTTTAACATATTAGAGCCATGAGTTAATCAGTAGTCTACCAATAGGAATGGTAGATTGGTTGAGAAAATGTGTGAAAAATTCAAAACTTTCAGAGATATTTCCAAAATGGAGGAAGGATCAGATGTAGTTTTGTAATAACCCCATTACAAAATTGAAAATTTATAATTATAAAAATTTAAAATTTGAAAAAAATTGAGATGGGCCCCACTCGTGCCACATGGAAAAAAATGATGTGGAGAATCCATGTGGATAGTGTGTATGGCATGGACCAGCCACACTGAATGAATGTGCAGGTTGAAAGACAAGAACAAGGTTGTCGAAAGAGGATAACTAGATTATATGATTTCTAGTGTTAACCCGTCATCAGCAAGATAGTTATATGGAATCAACTCATCGGAGAATGTTTTCGAAGGTGAACATGAGAGATCCTAACATAATGAGGATTCCCAATGGATTGGAATATGATACTTCATAAATACCCCATTATGAAAAGAGTATTGAGAATTCCCCATCGAAGGTAGGCCATCAAGAGAAGATGTCGAATTCCAATATGGAGGACCCAAATGGAGTAGAAGTCTGATGTTGTACTGAAGTTGATGTATTTGGAATGCCCCATTGGAGGTAGGCCATTTGTAATTACTCTCAAAAGTGTATGTGGGAATTTTTGATCGATAAGAAAGAAGATGCATCAAGAATTAATCATCAGAGGAGAACCATCGAGAAATAACCCCAAAAATACATGTGCAAAATCCCAATGTGAAAAGTTTGATGGGGAGTTTCTAATGCAATTTCAGACATTGGCTATTAGACATTGGTCATTAGACATTAGATATCAGACATCAACCATCGAACAACATACATCAAAAATTAGACATCGACCATCAAGATGCACTACAATTGGTAATATAAAACAGTCAGATAAGAGAAGTCCAATCTGATGAGGAGGGTCTGATAAGAGAAGTTTGACTCAATGAGGAGAGTCCAATAGAGGATATCCAATATAGGTCAGCAAAAAATTTATTAAATCTAAAAAAAAGTTTGGATCCCAAAAAATGATTTTGGCTATAATAAGCATATTTTAGCTCAACATCCGATGGGACTTATGACATTTTGACTCCATTGAGGAAGCCTACAGAACCATCATTGCATAGTCCCAATCTACTCCAATTTGATAGATATTTGAAATAGTGGTTTTTAAAGATTAGTACCTAATGACCTGATGGTGGTTCTGTTAAGGCCAAATTTGCTATGGTGTAGTATTGATCCAAGTACATAGATATCTAGTAGCATATGGCTAAAATCCAAAAGGTGTGAAGTTAAGGTGCAAACCAAAACCCAAATCCACTATTCCATGGCGCTTTTTGGGGATTTTGGAAAACTTGGAGGTAAAAGTGACCCTAGATGTCGAAACCAAAAAAAATTATGAACTCAACATTTTACATAGTAATCAAAATAAAATAAAATAAATCTTAGAGGGGGTTTTTCTAGAAATGCCCAGTTTGTGAGATAGCCAGTTTTTGCTAAAAATTCCAAGTTTAGAAAAGATGCAAAAGTTAAAAGTAGTCAATTCCATAAATTTGTAGAAATTGACTAAAGCATCGGATAAAAAATATGGAAGTTGTTGGCTGATCCTTTTCTTGTGTATTATTATCTCCTAATAGAAAAGTTTTTCTAGTTCTCAGATTTTATTCTATAGGTGGCTGAAGTTGGTCTTTGAAGCTAAATGTACTTGTAGGAAAAGTGAATAATTGGGTAAAAACTGACAATTTTGAAGTCTATAAATCTCAGCTCCAAGGCCAGAATGAAGAACGAATATATTCATCAGAAAGATTAATTAGAGGGGAACAATTTTTCACTGTCATAATATGAAAGGGGGATTCATATGTTTCTATAAATTGAATAGAAAAGAGAACATAACCATAATTTGAATTTCAATATGGGTAGTTCCCAGAATGCATGTAATTTAATTATTTTATAAGAATGTAATGAAGCTAACAAATGTTATATGAACACTTTTGCAAATACGATATCATACCAGGGATAGTTAAGGGTCAACATTTAGTATAGTCAAATTTGAGAAAGCCTTCGGTCTTGGTTAGGCCAAGAAAACCATCATCATGGATAATGCATAGGTAGTTTAATGATTTTATAAGAATGTAATGAAGCTAACAAATGTTATATGAACACTTTTGCAAATACGATATCATACCAGGGATAGTTAAGAGTCAACATTTAGTATAGTCAAATTTGAGAAAGCCTTTGGTCTTGGTTGGGCCAAGAAAACCATCATCATGGATAATGCATAGGACCCGTATGCAGTTGAAATAGATGCCATTGGAACATGTTGAGAATGTAGATATAGAACACAATGGATGAATAAACCTATTAACTCCCCCATATATTGCATAAACCATGAGAAGTATAAGAGTGGAATTGCAAAGGTGTCGAGCTTATAATGAGACGATGCTCAAAGCTCAAGAAGAGTAGAACCAGCTATGATGCATCCATGTTCCAAACATTAAAAAAAATTCAAAGGAAGATTCACCCTAGAAAACACTTAGGGAATGAGGCAAATATTGGGAGTAGTTGAAGGAGATATTCTCAAAAGATTCCCCATAGCTCAAGAAGGGTATCTAGAGAGACGACATACACTCCATATTTCTCTTCTAGTGAGTCATTTGCCTCTAAAGAAGAAGGTTCAAGATATCCTTCTCAAAGGAATAATAGGAATAGGCCTTTCAATAACAACTTAGATGGGGATTTTCAGAAGGCCAAACCTCCTACTTTTGATGGTGAAGAAAAATCATGTCAAGGAGCCGAGGCTTGGATTCTTGGGATGAGAAAGTATTTCCAACTCCATGAATACTCTAGGAACATGAATGAAAGGGTGTCTATATTTAATTTTAATGGAAGAGAATCTATATGGTGGTATCACCTTAGGAAAATAAAGAATCCCAATGAAAGGAATATTGTGTAAAAACAATTCAATAAGTACTTCAAGCAAAAGTACCTCTCCAATAGGTACTATGATGAAAAACTCAAAGAGTTCCATGAGTTGAAATCTGAACAAATGACCATGGAGGAATATGCTAATAAGTTTTTGGAGATGTTAAGGTATGTCAAGTATATAAGAGATGATAAGGTCAAAATCCAATGTTTTCTAAGTGGATTACCTTAATCATACAAGGACATAATTGAGTTTGATGAACCTCAAACTCTATATGAACCGATAAGGAAGGCCAAGTATTGTTATGAGAGAAGAAAAAACATGTTGTAATTTCGTAAGGCATGGAAGGACAAAAAAATGAGAAGTTTGACCAAATAAAGAGGAGATTCAAGCCTCCTCACTTCAAAAACCAACAAAAGTAGCCACCATAGGGTGTAACTAATTCAACTAGGATTATGGGAGATAAGTTGAGTGAGACAGTTCAATGCTAATGATGTGGAGAGGACCATTTTCTTAAAAGTTCCCCACATGGAAATGGGAGTGCCAAGAATGTTCACAACATCTAAGGGGATGAAACTATGGGTGAGGTGGCAAGGACCGTCCCTATATTCTATGATGCACTGAAGGGACCACCAAGAATACCATCAATTAGATGTGGTTGTAGTTGAAGGTAATATTGCTAAGCAATTTTCTATTTTAATTGACACTGGATCCACTCACAGTTATATCACTCCTAAAGTTGTTGATGTTTGTGCTTTTAATAACACCAACCATAATAAATCATGGTTGGTTCAACTAGCCATTGGAACCAAGAGGAAAGTTAGTAAAATGGTGGAGAAATGTCCATTAGAAATTGATGGACTCTTCACATGGGAAAATATGAATGTTTTTCCACTTGGTTCTTATGATGCCCTCAATGGAATGGATTTGTAATACCCCATTTTGACCCCTAGTGTGTGTGTTTATAATGTATACAATATTTACACATCAATCCAATATATATATGTTGTGGTTCACAAACCCCCCAGTGGGGCTGCTACCACATGAAGAAATCATAAGGGGGGCACCCAAAGGGGCCTCACCCTGTTCCCTCTGATTACAAAGCAAACCCGATGGGGACATCAAATGAGGCCCTTATATATCAATATATAGATACCCAAATATTTGAACTCGAGACCTTCTATTCACAACTTACAACACTCAAACGCTTGAGGTAGCCCACCGAGCTCTCTCTCTCTCTCTCTCTCTCTCTCTCTCTCTCTCTCTCTCTCTCTCTCTCTCTCTCTCTCTCTCTCTCT
>LPNX010876635.1:273928-394613 GCA_001517045.1 Pseudotsuga menziesii
CAGATTGATAGCTGAATTTTTGTTACCACCGTCAAATATTTTACCTCGCACATATCAGTATTTATCTGTCATCACGAAAGAAATTGGAATGCAATATGAAGCAATTGATGCATGCCTCAATGACCATATTATATATTATAAACTACATGAATTTGAAACAGAATGTCCAGAATGTCATATCAGTAGATATCGAACAGATAAACTAACAAAAAAGGTTCCTCGCAAGGTTCTTAGTTATATTCCCATTATTCCACATTTTCAACGTCTGTTCAGGTGCAAAAACTATTAAATTGAGCACACAGATATGTGGAAAAACACACAACTCACAAGATAGATCACACAATTTACTCAGTTATTGAAGAATGAAACAGTGCAAAAATGGCTTGCAGCTGTGAATGCTTTTCATTAATAAAAGAGTAATTAGATAATAATTACAATGAAGTACAATGGCTTAAATAGCCACATGCAATTCGAATCCACATGAGGAAATTCGAATTTAGTAGACTCTACTTTACTGTAGGTAACTAAGACCTTGTCTAAATCATTGTCGGAGAACTCAATAGTTAACTGACCTTGTCTAAACCATTAATGGAGTTCAACGGTGTTCTAAAACACAACCCAAATGTCTACTTCAGTGTTGACTAAGGCTAACTGACTGTGGTAGGTGAGAAATGCGCCTCTCCTACATGCAGCCATGCAAACCTAGTGCTAATTGAATGTAGAGGACTAGAACTGAAAGTAACTGGCTCCTAACTCAACTTGACTAGTCACTAACTGAACTCAACTGTTGAAGGTTGGTTTTGGCACTCCTAGTGGCTCCTAAATTGTAGGAATTGATCTAGGAGGCTCCTAAATTGATGCATGCAAGTGAAATCAGTGGAAGTAGGCCTCAATTAGTGCTACCCACACTTTAGTAACTGGAACATGTGCCCCAATTAGGCCAAGTAGACCCAGTGGTGCTAGTGACTAAAAATAGACTGGATGGAATCCTGATTTAGAGATATGACCAAATTGGACAAGGGAGGATTAACAATCCTAACAAAAACATAGCACAATTTATCGATTACCATGCACATAATAGAAGTCAAGATGACACTCTTCAAATGCCTACATATGGTTCTGCATTTAGAGATATGGAGGAAAAATGGCCACACTTTAAAGAAGAACCTCGTAATGTTAAGATTTCTTTGGAAGCAGATGGTGTCAATCCATATACAAAGAAGAGATATATTTACTCGGCGTGGCCTATTTTTGTTATCAACAATAACATTCCTCCATGGTTGTCAATAAAGAGGGAGAACATAATGTTGGCAATGATTATTCCAAGTATGTGTCTACAACTCTTTTTTTAATATAGTGGCATCTCATTTCTTGTATAATGTCATATATTTTTTTGTCTTTTACTGTTGTGTATTATTTATATGTCTTAATGGATGTAATAATTATATATTTTATATGTTCAAATCAATCAGGTAAGTACCACGTTAAATATATGAATTTATATATCGAGCCCCTTATTGACGAACTACTAAAGCTATGGAATGGAATCACTATGTATGATGTATCTATACCAATATGACAAAGGAAATTTTAATTCCATTATGGACAGTACATGATGCACCAGGGTTAACCCATTTTTGAGGTATGTAATTATAACGTCAACTTTAATAATATTTAATTTTATGAAGTTGATATATTATGCATGCATGCATGTTTTTTAAATAATCCATTCATTTTATGTAATTATAATTGACAATGTTAATCAATCGACTCTTTATGTAGGTCTTCAAACAAAAGGAAAATTTGCATGTCTAGTTTGTGGTCCTAAGATCAAATTCCTTTGTTCAAAAAGTTTATGAAAGGAGGTGTTTGATGAGTATAAGCACTTCCTCTCTAATAATCATAGGTATTGAGCTATCAATAAATATATTTTTCAGTGGGAAGAAAGAGACTACATTAAAATCGTAGAGAATGACACCTCACCTATGGAAGTTGCAATATAATAGAAATCATCAAGATACGTACAAATCAAATTGTCTATTATTCATGATATATGAAATGTTTTGAATCTTTATTTAATATGTGTTGTTTATTGTATTTGACATTGATTTCTATAAATTATTTATAAAATATGATTCATGATGGCCATCATGATCATGAAGACATTAATGGGCTTCCATGAGGAATGAAAATTTATCCTAAACAATTCAGTAGGTTTTTCGTACTATGAGCACCTAGAAATTGATCATCTTTTTGATGTAATGCATATCGAAAAGCATGTGGTTGAAACATTATGGTGAATAGTGGATCTAAGGAGAGACGAAGAAAAAATGTCAAAATTTGCAATGACATTTCGGAAGCCAATCATTCAATGAAATATGTCATTCAATTACATAGAAACGAAGATCAAGTTAATTTAAATTCAATTCCATGGTTGTTAATGGATCAAAAAAGCAATTTTGTAAAAGAAGTCATACAAAAAATTAAATTTCCCACCGGATTTTGTTCGAACATGAACAATATCATAACCAAAAAAGGTGATTTTGTGAGGGTGAAAACCCATGATTGGCATGTCTTCATCAAGGTAATTATTATGGTATATATATATATGTTAGATTTTTATCATTCAAGCTACCATTATGATATTAGGATCTTTAACTAAGAGAATAACATGCACATCAATAAAACACAAGCACAACACAAGAGACAAGAGACACAAAGAATTTTCCTCGAGGAAACCATAAAGTAGAAAACCCCACAACTTCCTCAGACATAGAATCAACACCAAAGGTAAAACTGAAAAACAGTAAGATGATCTCCCAACAGCAACAGTCTCTCTCTCTCACACTGAGAGAGCTTCTCCTCTCTCACTCATGTGCTCCAATGAGTGAGTGTGTGTCCTAAATAGAGAGACTCACTCTCTATTTATATTCTTCCATTCACTTGGAACCCACTCCATCATGTCAGCCTCACTTAACAATTACTTACTAGATCCGACATCTCTAGGAGTGTCTAATAACTCTAGTGCCCCACAACTTGTGGCGACTTTGCCTCCTCCGACCAACAAGGAGGTTTATCCTTAACACAATGGTGGGGAATATTGCCCTGACTTACAATGACTCACCTAGGGTCGACTTCAATAGGATAGTCTAATAACCCTAGGGCCCCACAACTGTGGGGAATTTAACCCTTGACCAATAGGAGGGTTACTCACAATGACTTGACATGACTTTATCATTATAGAAACTTCCCGTAATAAACATCGAGGTATGACATGACTCAAGTACATTACAATACATCCTAGAATGAACATCGGGTTACAATAGATAAGAAATATAAGTGAATACATTCCAAAGTTACAATTACATCAACACTCCCTCTTAACTAGGAAGGTATTCTCTCGACACAATTTATTAGCACAAGTCTTTTTCTCTGTATCATCTGGGTCATCGTCAAGTACTCATCATCTTCAAGTCATCTTCATATTCAATTCATCTTCATCTGGATCTGGATCATCACTCGATCTGGATCATCATCACTGGATCTAGATCATCACTTGATCTGGATCATCATCACTAGATATGGATCATCACTCGATCTGGATCATCATCATTGGATCTGGATCATCACTGGACATCGTCACTGGATCTGGATCATCACTGGACATCGTCACTGGATCTGGATCATCACTCGATCTGGATCATCACTGGACATCGTCAATGGATATGGATCATCACTAGACATCGTCACTAAATCTGGATCATCACTCAATCTGGATCATCACTAGACATCGTCACTGGATCTGGATCATCATTCGATATGGATCATCATTACTAGATCTAGATCCTCACTCGATCTGGATCAGTACCACGAGTGCTATCTCATGATTCTTCTCGTCATAGGAAGTTCTACAGTGCCAGCCCTTTTTCATGCTGGTTATAGGCCTAGCCTCCATGTAGGTCTTCTTCAGCACTTATATCTGACACCAAGTCAGAATGGCCCACCCAGCACTTACATCTGATCTACTCGTCAGAAGGGCATGCCCAACACTCACATCTGATCATGTAGGAACCAATCCTATAATTATATTAGAAAGGCCCAGCACTCACATCCGATCATGAGGGAACACATCCCACAACCCTATCGAAAAGGCTCAACACTTATATTTAGCCATGTGGGAACACATCCTACAACAATGATAAAAATCCTCTGATCTTTCACCCATGCAGGAACACATCCTACAACCATGATGAAATAGCTTTGCACTTACATCCACCCATGCGGGAACACATCCTACAACCATGATGGAAGGGCTCAACACTTAGATTTAGCCATGCGGGAACACATCCTACAACCATGCTAAAAAGGCTTTGCTCTTTCACCCATGCGGGAACACATCCTACAACCATGATGAAAGAGTTCTGCACTTACATCCACCCATACGGGAACACATCCTACAACAATGATGGAAGGGCTCTGCACTTACATCCACCCATGTGGGAACACATCCTACAACCATGGTGGAAGGGCTTGCACTCATACCAATCCCACAGTCACATCATAATGGCCCCCAGTCCTAGATTGAGCTACCTGGTAACTGACCAAGTGCCTACATTCTCCAAGAGAATGGCAGTTGCCCTTACATCTAACCTGCTTGTCGAAATGGCCAACACCCACATCTGACATGGAAGGAACTTAATCCTTTAGCCATGACAGAATGACTCAGCCCTTATGTCTGATCAAGTGAGAACACATCCCTCTATCACATCAGAATGGCCATGCACTCATATATGATCATATGAGAACCCATCTCACAGTCATATCAGAACGGCCCTCAGCCTTAGACTGAGTTTTCCTGGTAACTGACCAGGCACCTCCATTCCAAGAATGGAAATAGACCTTATATCTGATCATGTAGGAACCAATCCTACAGTCATATCAGAATGGCTTAGCACTCATATCTGACATGGAAGGAACCAATCCTCTCACCATGACAGAATGGCTCAGCCCTTATATCTGACCTACTCATTAGAATGGCTATGGATCTCAACACTCATATCTGACATGGAAGGAACCAATCCTCTCACCATGACAGAATGGCTCAGCCCTTACATCTGACCATGGAAGGAACCAATCCTCTCACCATGTCAGAATGGCTATGGGACTCATCACTTTCTCTTGGAGGAAACCTCTATCTGGAGAACACCAAGCTTCTCCCTGAAGTACTCGAACTTCACCCTAGCCAATGGCTTTGTCAATACATCAGCTATCTGTTCCTTCGTCGCAACATACTGGAGCTTTACTTCTCCCCTCTGCACCATATCCCTGATATAGTGATACTTGATCTCGATATGCTTCGACTTGTCATGGAACACCGAGTTCTTTGACAACTTCACACGACTCTGGTTGTCGCAATGTATACAAGCAACATCAACTAGAGATCAAATAAATCAGATAGTAGCTTTCTTAGCCATACTACCTCACAACTAGCTGAACAAGCTGCAATATACTCTGCTTCAGCTGTACTCAGTTCCACACAAGATTGCTTCCTGCTAAACCAAGAGATCACACCTGATCCCATACTGAAGAAACACCCTGAAGTGCTCTTCCTATCGATGGCATTGCCTGCCCAATTTGAATCAACATAACCCTCCAGGTTAATCTTCTGATTCGCATCGTACTTGAGCCCATAATCAACTGTACCCCTGAAGTACCTTAGAACATGCTTTGCATCAATTAAGTGAACATTTCTTGGATTTGTCAAGAACTAGCTCAAGGTGTTCACAGCAAAGCAAATGTCTGGTCTTGTGATCGTTAGGTACATCAAGGACCCAATCATCTGACGATACATCATAGCATCAATTGAATTTGATGAAGAATCGCTCAATAGCTTTAGGTTTGATGCCATAGGTGTGGCCATATCCTTGCAGTCCATCATCCCAAATATTTTCAAGATCTCTACTACATACTTTCCTTGTCCAAGGAAGATTCCATCCATATTCTGCCACACCTCCATGCCTATAAAAATAATACATCAACACATAACAAGAGCATCACCGGTCTTCCACCTTCAACCTTGAAGCAAAGGTTGGAACTTGATTTACTCTCAGTAATGCCTAGAGTCATCAGTAATCTATCCATCCTGTCGTACCATGTCGAACCTTATATTTTCTGTAGTCACTCCCTCTGAAGTGAAGCATCATACTCCCTCGGTCTTTTGTACTCTATGTACTGAAACATTCTATACCGGAGTGACAAGTAGCTTCCTATGCTACTAGTATTCCATGTATCCATCTAGTGTATAGAATTTCATCTTCAACCTTGTAGCAAAGGTTAAGATCTTCATCAATCTCATCATGTATGTGTTTCAATTCTTACTGGTTGCAAATCTCTCTTCGTAGTCTATGCCTTCTTTTCCTGAGAAGCCTCGTGCTATGAATATTGCTTTGTATCCCATGATGTTTCCATCTACTGCATGATGGAACTACGAACTTCTCTTCAAGTCTCGATACTGCATCCTAGACATCATTCTTCTTGAACTGGTCTTCTTGGTTACTTCTTCATAGTTGGAAGGTTCTGCATCAATAATGTCGCTGCATTCGTCATATTATTCTTCATCTTGAACTGTCATCACTTGTTCTTCGGAACAAGTTTCATCCTTCTTTGCTTGTAGGTGATTATGTATGCGATCTTTCCTACAAGTCAAATGCAATTGTATGGTTAGAAACATTTCATAAGGAATATTCATGCTGGAAAATTATTATGCATAAATATATGATCATGTAACTATTTTAGCCAATACAACATTCATCCATATCTCATGGAAACTTTTCTAGATGCCTTCCATCTCTACCAGGACAACATTGAGATTGTGCACTAATCCAATATGTCAGCAAAGAGGTTTCATTCTAGATAAGTAGCAATGGAGAGTTGTATAGCACCATGACCTCTTACCCATCACATGCATATTAGTAGTATACTATCATTAATGCAAACATTCTATCATGCATAATACATCAACTGAATATAAACAAATGCATAACAAAAACAATATCATGAAATGACAATTGAATAATTATCTTTATTTGTTTCGTGGGTAGACTCCTTCTTGATCCTTCCACTTCATCATCTTATTCATTCATGACTTCATCATTTCTTATCCAATCTCTCAAGATGGATAAGAGGTTCTTCAAGAATCGAGTCCTTCATATTCCTCATCACTTGAGGGATCTTCTTTCGATGGTGAGAGCTTGTTCTTCAATTGCTCCCATCTTCTCTTCTCTTCTTATGAGTCGAGCTTCTTCTTCTTCCCAGAGTTTGTTGAAAGTAATCACTTCCTTCTGGCACACATTCCTCAAATGAATGAATCCCATGATCTTGGGAGGCCATTCAAGGTGGACATCACCACTATTGCATTCTTCACTTCTTCTTTTACTACTACAAGTTGTTCCTTGATTTGAGAGACCCTTGTAAAGTATGTCTGCATGGTCTCTGCATTTTGGATCTTCACATTCTTCAACTGGTTTTTTAAGGTCATATTCCAATTTCTGTTCTTCCCTTCAAATAGCTTGGTCAAGGAATCAAACATCTTCGGTGTCTTTAAGGAAGACACTTGTAGTACAAGTTGATTTGTGACTGAATCAACAATGATCTTCTTAGCCTTGACCAAGTTCTTCTTGTGTAAGGCTTCTAGCCTCATCTCCCTCTGGAATTGGAACCTCTATACTCCTCTAGGTGTCCAATCCATTTTCTCCAAAAAGATCATATACTTCCAGGCTTGGAAGTTGTCAACTTTCCCAAGCTTGTCATCAAGCTGATGTGATAGATCACTTTGAAATGAGAACCTCAAATGAAAATAGCGAAATATTAGATCTTACCATTTTGAGGTGTCCGTCCTAGTTCTGGAGTTGGATGATCTAGGGTTTGTCACAAAAACACTAATTTTCAAAACTTGGAATCTTCCATATCTGATTAGATATAAATATAGATCTCTTCAAATGGAGCTTTCCAATGTACTCCTTTTCTGAAAACAGTGGAGGGAAGCTCCCGAAACAGGAAGCCCTAGTTTTCCACTTTTTTTCTACAGAAATTCCTGTTACTCTTTCTGCAGTATCTCCGAAATTACTACTTCTCTATGTATAAAAGTTTTCACTGAGGTATCCTTGCATGTCCGTGTTCCAACACCACAGGTTGAATCAGAATTGGTTTCACCAATTGGGACTTATGGTCCTTTTCCTAAGGTGACCTTTTATAGGACTGTTCAGAACAGCGAAGTTGTATGGAATTCTACGTGTCACTGGTTCATCTTCTAAGTCTAAATATTGGACCAGAGAAAGTACAGTCCGTTCCCTTTCTATAACATCTTCATAAATCTCATTTGGACCTATGTATCCAAAGATATAGAAATTCTCCCTAGGTGTCCTGTTTAGGGATGAACTCTGGAAGAGGCTGGAACCCTAAAGTGGAGGGATCATATATCCCAGAATATAGAGAATATGAGGCTGAATTTTGGATACAGTGTAAATAAGGATTGTGTCTTAGGCCTCTACAATTTTCAGCTCCTGAACCTTCTCCATTCTTGGGATATAGAAAATGTAACAAAACTTAGCATTTTTTGGTATTTAGGGTTTTTCTAGCTCGGGGTCAAACTAAGGTTTGAATTTCCCAGAGTTTCACCCAACCAAAAGACTTGACCCAGGTCTCTAAAATTCGGTTTTGATGAGGAGATCAATCCTATTCTAGGCTCACTCAAAAATTCCTCTTCTGTAGAAAGCCCTAATTTCCGCACCGAAAATTGAAAATGCTCAGAATCGAATTCCGCTTCGACAGAAAGATGCGCCCTTCAATGGAGAGTCAACCTAGCATAATTTTGCTGATGGATTGTGGAGAGAGACCCAAAAAGTAAGAATCCATACCTTCTTTAGCTGTACAATATCTTCTTCTCAGGTTAGCTCTGATACCATGTTAGATTTTTATCATTCAAGCTACCATTATGCTCTTAGGATCTTTAACTGAGAGAATAACATGCACAACAATAAAACACAAGCACAACACAAGAGACAAGAGACACAAATAATTTTTCTTGGGGAAACCATAAATTAGAAAACCTCGCAACTTCCTCAAAGATAGAATCAACACCAAAGGTAAAACCGGAAAATAGTAAGATGATCTCCCAACAGCAGCAGTCTCTCTCTCTCACACTGAGAGAGCTTCTCCTCTCTCACTCATGCGCTCCAATGAGTGAGTGTGTGTGTCCTAAATAGAGAAAATCACTCTCTATTTATATTATTTCGTTCACTTGGAACCCACTCCATCATGTCGGCCTCACTTAACAATTACTTACTAGAGCCGACATCTCTAGGAGTGTCTAATAACCCTAGTGCCCCACAACTTGTGGGGACTTTGCCTCCTCTGACCAACAAGGAGGTTTATCCTTAACACAATGGTGGGGACTATTGCCCCAACTTACAATGACTCACCTAGGGTTGACTTCACTAGGATATCCTAATAAACCCAGGGCCCCATAACTGTGGGGACTTTAGCCCTTGACCAATAGGAGGGTTACCCACAATGACTTGACATGACTTATCATTATAGAAACTTCCCGGAATAAACATCGGGGTATGAAATGACTCAAGTACATTACAATAATCCCGGAATGAACATTGGGTTACAATAGATAAGAAATACAAGTGAATACATTCTAAAGTTACAATTACATCACATCTCTCTCTCTCTCTCTCTCTCTTTGTCTCTCTCTGAGGACTTTTGGTGATGGAGCTCTGCGACAAGGAGGAAGGACCAGATGGGTCAGGAGGCGAAAGAGTGGTGGAACCCAGAGGACCGCAGAAATGTTTTTTCATCTTTTAATTTTTAAGGTTGATAAGGATCATGGAGACAAATCTCAACGTGCCAAAGGGAGAAGCTAGCCTCAATACAGGATGCAGATTGATGAAGTTGATTATCAATCGGATGACGGGGAGGAGGCAATATTTTTTACGTAGGACGAAGTTCATTACACACTGGAGCAGTCGAAAAATATGGTTGATGAAGTGCTAAGTACGACAACACAGGAGAGAGAAAATCCAATAAATGGGGTATGCTTTAAGAGTATTGGCACAGATGAAAAGATGATAAGACATGATCCTGCAAACATCAGCACTGAAAAACCAAGGAAAACCAAGGGAATCAAACCTGAGAAGACAATTGCAGAATTAACAGTTGGTAGGGACATTTAGATCAAACAGATACCAAAATACTTAAGCTTAGCTCTGGTAGGCTGCTTCTACGGGAAAAATTCAGGAAAGGAAGCATTACAGGGATGGGTAAGCAGCAATTGGGAGAGTGAGCTGGGATATATACCAGATATCCATATGTTTCCCTGAGGCTGGTTCCTGTTGAAGATGAGATAGGAAGAAGATAGATGCAAATTGCTGGATATAAAATAACAGTGGGGAGTATCCGTGCTCATCTTGCAAAAATGGCAGATAGATTTCAACTGTAGGAAGGAGTCTCATAACCATTAGAATATTTGGGTGGTATTACCAGGGTTACCCATGGTGTTCTAGTAGGAAGAATACCTTGAAGCGATAGGGAACAAATTAGGAAAGTTCGTGGATCTGGAAGATGGTTGGTATACCAAATTTGATCGAAGGTGCATAAAAATTTTGGTTGAAATGGACCTAAGGAACGGGTCGTATGAATAATTGATAATAAAAATGCATGATATCCAGTGGCGTCAACGGTTGGACTACTGGAAGTTCCTGTTTTGATGTTTTGGATGCTGAGAAGTTGGACATCTGCAGAGGGACTGTGAAAAATCATGGAAGGTAGCCCTTTATAAGAAAATATGGGTAAGAAAAGAAGCGGTAAAAAAGGACGACGGGCCTATTACTAGGAGCAATATGGAGGGTAAAGAAGATAATGTGATTGGCAAGCCACAAGATAAGCAAGGTGATAAAGAAAGAAAAGGGAGCGATAGTAAGTAGATATGTGGTGATAATATAACAAAGGTTATGGAAGAAGGCACATGGAGCGGTGAAACATGGGGATGACAACATGAAGGTGGTGGAACGGATAAAGGTGGCGAGCACGTAATAAAAAAGGATGCTAGACTAAAAGAGAACAAGAAATCTCCAAAAAGGAAGGACAGTGGAGCAATATTAAAAGGAGACCACATAAGCAGCAAAGGAAAAGGACAACTCAACAATGGAGGCTCAAGTGGACCACAATAGTAGGGGTCACCAAGATCGGAACCAAAAGGTAATAATGCTGAGAAACCTAGTTCTAGTTCTATCTGCTCAGTTTTAAATGAGGTAACAGAAACTCAAGGATTCCAATGAAAAACTAAAAAAATGGATAGTGTGCAAAGAGACCCGGGTAAGTTTTACAATCTACGTCCCAAAATTTCCAATTTACCAGAAGAGGAGTGTGTATCTATGGGAGGGTTAGCCCCCATATCTCTCCCCAAGCCAAAGTTAGGACGAAAAACATTCCTATCTAATTCCCAGAAGCGAGCGGAGCTTGAAGTTAAGCAGGGAAAAATGTCCACAATTTTAGGGGTGCTTATAGAAAAATCCCCAGAAGGGGTTATAAAATGAAAATCCTCTCCCTCAATGTCAGGGGGCTAGGGGAAACCTCCAAAAAAAATGCCTTGAAGCGGATTTTAGCCAACACAAGACCAACGGTTTTTCTTTTACAGGAAAACATGACGGAAGGACGAAAGGCTGAGGAAATAATTAAGGAATTCCTTGGGGATTGGGAGATGGCAAGTATTGATACAAAAGTTCATTCAGGAGGAACCTTAACAGCTGTGAACCCTACAGTTAGACTAATCTTTGTTAATCATTATGGGTCAATTTTGGGAATGGAGGTAGAATATAGTGAGAAGGGGAAACATTTCTGCATCCTCAATATGTATGGACCCTTCTATGATAGAAAGGATTTCTAGGAGCAATTGGAGAAATCAGGAGCGCTGGATCTTCCAGACATGATTATAGGAGTTTATTTCAACTTAACCCTCTCCACCAAGGAAACATGGGGAAAAAACACTAGAGGAGATTCCAGAGGACCTTACTTTAATCACCTCTTTGACCAAAAAGGAATAATTTATTTGGATCCTCTAAAAATAGTACCTACCTGGAGAAACAGAAGGGGGGAAGAGTAGGCCATTTCAAAAATATTGGATAGGTTTCTGATTTCAGAAAACCTAATAAGGACTGACCTCATTTCACAATCTACTATGGAAATAGGAGGTAACTCAAACCATCACCCAATAGTTTTAACAATCAGGTCCCCGGAGGAGAAACCTCCCTCTCCTTTTAAATTCAAACCACAGTGGTTGGTTGAAGAAGAATATAAAAACCTGATTATAGAAGCCTAGGAACCCTTACAGGAAGTTCAAAACCATTCTCTTATGCAATAGTTTGCTGATAATCTGGAAAAAGTCAAAAGGATCTCAAAAGAATGGGATGTGAAGTTCAGGAAAAGACAACAAGAGGAAATGAGACAGGTAGCGGAACAGATCAAAGAGGTTTATGAGAACAACGATGACGGACTGTTCACGGTAGATTAAATAGAGGTCTTAAGAAATTTGGAAGGGAAGAAGGATTTATTACTTTCACAAGAAGAGCAGAAATGGAGGCTTAAGAGTAGAGCCCTCTGGTTAAAGGAAGGGGATCACAACACAGTTATTTCATAGATATTCCTCCTAGAGGAAGAGCATTAATACAATCTATGAATTAGGTCAAACTAGGGGACATGGGCCAGGTCCTTTTCAGAAAAAGACCAAGCAATAATGGACCATTTTCAAGGGTTATTTAAAGAGCCAGAGGGTTTCCCAATTGCAGAGATCCTGGAGGTCCTAGAACAAAGAGGAAATGAATGAAGAACTAACCAAGGATATTCTAGAGGAAGAGATACAGTAGGTTTTAAAATCCTTCCAAAAAGGCAAAAGCCAAGGACCTAATGGTTTTACCCTAGAATTCTTCCCAGGGTTTTATGAACAAATCAAGGAAGACATATTGGTAGTGGTCAAGGAATCTCGAAAGGCTTGGAAAGTTCTTGGGAGAATCAATTCCACTTTCATCACTCTGATCCCGAAGAAGCACAAGGTTGAATCCTTTGAATATTTCAGACCAATCTCCTGTTGTAACATGATTTACAAAATCATAGAAAAGGTGATTGCTCAAAGAATCAAACCAATATTGAGCAAGGTAATTTCAGAAGAGCAATTCGGTTTTTTGCACAATAGGAAAATATTGGAAGCAGTGTCCCTGGCTCAGGAAACAATCCACTCCATCAAAAAGGATAAACAAAGTGTTTTTGCTTTGAGGCTAGACCTGTCCAAAGCATATGACAGAGTAAGTTGGAAATTTTTCAGGCTAATCCTCATCTAGCTAGGGATGGATATTGAAATGGTAGAATGGATAATGGGATGCATTCAATCTACTTCCCTTTGTAGTTCTTATCAATGGAGCCCCATCACCTTTCTTCAGACCCACAAGGGGAATTCGACAGGGTTTCCCACTATCTCCTTTTGTTTTCCTCATAGTTGTTGATGCATTAAGTAGTCTGGTTCTGAAAGCAAAAAGAGAAGGAAATATTGAAGGAGTCAAGGTTTCTAGGGAGGAAGAAGTCACACATACCCTATTTGTGGACGATGTGCTGCTTTTTGGTGCAAGCACTAAGGAACATATGAAGGAGTTTGCAACACTAATAGAGAAGTATAAGAAAGCAACAAGAATGCTAGTAAACATAGATAAGTATTTTATAGTCCACAATAAATTCTCATCAGAACTAATTCAATAGTCCAAAGAGATTCTCTCTTACCTTACAATTCCAATGTCAGATGGGTTCAAGTATCTAGGGTTTTTTCTCAAACCTAAAAGTTATGGATTCCAAGATTGGGTTTGGATTTACCAAAAGGTAGAAGCAAGAGTCTCAGCATGGGAAAACAAGTTTCCATCTAGAGGTGGATGGATGGTATTGATAAAGGTAGTTCTCCAAATCATCCCAGTCTATTGGGCTTCAATAGCCTATATCCCCAAGGGGATTATAAATAAGACCAGAAAAAAATGATTCTCCTTCTTATGGTCAACAAGCAAGCAGAATGAAGGCATACCCCTGGTCAAATGGAAAAACATTGCACTACCGAAGGAGATTGGTGGGTGGGGTATTAAAAACCCTGAGCTCTTCTACAGAGCACTAGCGACCAAATATTTATGGAAATTGGTCCAAAACATAGATACCCTTTGGGGAAGAGTTATGTGCTCCAAATACTACCCTGACATGACTTTGATTGATTGGTTCAGAACCCCCAACAATTCTTTCAAAAATGGGTCTGTAGGATGGAAAGCAATGGTTCTACCTTTTCCCCTCATTGGAAATTGGACAGCTTGGGAGATTGGAAATGGAAAGAGTGTCAGGAATGGAGAATACCATTGGCCAAGAGCAGGGGAAAATTACAAACTACCCATTTCATTTATCAACAAATTAAGAGAACAAAGATGATTCAAGCTTGTAGATGTTAAAGTAGATCATCCTCTTCCTCAACAGAAAAAAAAAAAAAAAAATGGAAAATTGGTGGAGAGCTGGTTATGGAGGGTAATGAAGAAAAAATATGGACAAATTTTGTGCATCTATTGGAGATCAATTTTGTTAACCTTGATGAAGAGGATCAGGATAAAGTGATCTGGACTAGGAATTCAACAATTGGTGATTATACATCAAAATAGGGGTATGAAATGGAAATCAGAGATCAAACTGATGGTAAAAAAGAATGGTGGGGGGGGATGCTATGGGAATCAAACAACCCATTGAAAACCACACTCACTTTTTGGCTGGAAATAAACAACAAACTATTGACTTGGGAAAATCTGAGAAAAAGAGGTTTCCAAGGGACCGATTTTTGTTCTCTGTGTAAATCAAGAGAATAACTTACTTCTCATATTTTTGGCTCATGTAACAATGCAAGATAGGTATGGAACAATGCAACATGGGATATATCTCAAGCAAGGATGGTAACTGCGAAAGGCAATTGGGAGCAGAGAACCCAAGACTGGTGGAACAATGAAATGGTATGTAATTATGTTGTTTTTCATGTTCTCTTTGTATACACCATATGGGAAACTTGTGATAGAGTGATTTTTAAAAATCTCTAGACTCCCATTCACATAAAAAAAAAATATGCCGGTACAAAAGGCTCAAGAGTACCAATCCTCCCCCAATAAAGGAAAAACAAGAATGGTCAAGTCCCTATTTTTTTTATAAGAGTTTCCCTTGGGCATTTTTCGATGGAGCCAGTCAAGGAGACCCACCCATAGGTGGAGTAGGGGGCATAATTTTCATAGATGAGACAAATAAAATTTCTTTCAAGCTTGGATTGGGAAGAGCTTCTAACACCAAAGCAGAACTATCAATGTTTTGGGAAACAATGAAGCTAGAAAGTGACAAACATATTACAAGGTTGCATATCTTCAGGGACTCTAAAACAATAATAGACTAGGAAACAAGGAGGAATAACATAAGAGCTCCTAATTTGCAAAATATCCTGAAGGAAATATGAGCTCTCCAACTGACTTTTGAAGGAGTCTTTTTTAGCCACATATATAGAGAATTCAACATAGAGGCTAATACTCTGTCTAAGTAAGCTTTAGCTGTATAGCCCGGAATAATAGAAGGAGAGGTTGTCATCAGAGATGCAACCACTTTGTTTTTCTCACCAATATAATTCAAAACAGGTCAAAGGTTCAAGATCACCTACTGTTTTTTGGCGAACTGACAAAGAATTTCTTGCACACAAAAAATCATGACACAAAGGATGCTGAGGCTCAGGCTTGGGATGAGGACATATAGATCGAAATTTTTGAGAGTTTTTGTTATCACAAATAAATACAACGAAAGTCTGAAGAAATGAAAGCTTCGTGGGATTTTGTTGAAATTTTGTATAAGCAATGTTGAAACTAATGTGCATTAATATGCAATGATGTAAGCTCTTATGAGCAGTCCATGTTATTCGATGAATAAAGGATTTTTTCTTTGGAAAATATATATATATATATATATATATATATATNTACCTCTATCTCACCCAGACAACTTCAACAAAATTGTCAAACAAGTTATATATTGTCTTGGAAAATACATGAGGTAAGTAGCGACATTTTCCATGCATAAAGTGTTTGTTTAATTCATTGTAGAACTTATATTTGATATTTATTTTTATAATTGTTATGTAAAATAATGTTTTTTTGTTAAACCTAATGATTTGTTTGCATCACTTGTAGATGGTTGTCGTCTAAAGAAATCCATAAAGAAGGTATAAAGTATTGGAGGAGAGAAATTCCGAGTTTGATGTGTGAAATGAAAAACATCTACTTTCAACATTTTTCAATGCACAAGAATACTACCTCGTACACCAAGCTGAGGAGATTGAACTATGTGGACCAATACACTCAAGGTCCATTTGGATGGTAGAGAGGCACTTGAAATTTTTGAAGGGATTGGTTAGACAACAAGCATGTCCTAAGGGTTCTATGGTGGAGGGATATATAATATTCCAGAACATGATGTATATTAGTGAATTCCTTCCTCAATTAGCATCAAAGTTCAATTTAGGTCACATTTGCAATCCAGATTCCAGTAACAATTTCAAAAGGGAGTACCTCACTAGGAAAGGTAGATCGAGGAAGGTGAAAGGTTATTATTAGCTAGTGGAGATTAATTATAGTACATTTTGACTGTTGATTTTTATGTATATACTTATTTAATTTTTAATACTCAATATGCATCAATTAAAAGTGTATACCTACATGTTAAGTGAATATACATTTGTACTTAATTGTAATTTTACTTTCGTGAAGCAAGTGGTCATGAGTGGGATGCACTTCATTTATACATAGAAAGTAATTTTGATTGGATGAAGGCATGCAATGAATGATGTCAACAATATGGTCATGGAATATCATGGGAAGGTGTGTCTTGATTGGTTAAAGAAGCACTTTGCAATGGAGATATCAATCTTATAGAAAGGGAAATCGATTTAGCATATGGTTTCAAATATAAACAGGCAAGCATATTAATTGGCCATACTATTTAATTTTTTCCAAAGATATTGATGTACACATTCTTTTCTTTCCCTACAGAGCATAAACATGCACTTAATCATGATCAATACAAGATGTAACATTTATGTGTATGGATTGTTGTGGGTAAAACACCATAAGGCTATGTGGTATAATGATCGTAAATTTCGCATCAAAAAATTGGATGAAATGAAGAAAACTTCTGATTGTGGGATAACTGCAGTCTTTGAGGCGACCAATGTTTCCTCTATAAGTGATAGACATCCAAAACTCTCAGAAAATCGATACTATGGGTATTTGGAATATATTATTCAATGTGATATTAACTCATTCAAATTAGTTCTATTCATTGTCAAATGGTATAGTTTACAATTGAATCAATGTGATCCCGATTGAACTATGATTGAACATGATAATTGATTTACCATGGTTAATACAAGGATGTTTGAGCTAGGAATGAAGCCTTGTGTTCTTCCAATCTAATGTGAACAAGTATTTTACTCTGAGGTTCCAGGTAAAAAGGGTTGGTCATTTTCCATTAGACATGATCCAAGGGGAAGGCCAGAAAAGTATAATGTGGAGGAAGATAATGAATAGGGCATTGAATAAGAAGATGATGTCGAGCATGATAAACATGAGTTAGAGAATCATGTTCCATAGGAAGATGATGAAGATTTAGTTGAATTAAATGATATAGCAAACAATGTTCATGAAGACTATATCGAAGATGACATGATGATCAAAACAAACATCGATGAGGATGATGATATGGCCAATCCTTACAATGTTGAATATGGATAAGATGATAGAAATTATGACTTGGATGAAGAAGATGATGAAGTCCATTGAATTGTATGAGGTATGCCTTAATATATATGAGGTATTTTAATTTTTTTTTTAATTTTCTTGTATTTTGGCATATGCTATAAGAGACATTGCTTCTTAATTAGTATGTCAAAAAACACATGAATAATTTTTTTTCTTGTACATAGATTTCGTTGGGTTATGGGGAATTCAAAGTGACGTGAGGTGGGGGGGGGGGGGGGGGGGGGGGGGGTCAGATGAGATTCCACCTTCATGTGGTTGGCCCTTTTTAGTAGAGAATATTAAATTATTCTTGAAACAAAGAGAAGCTTGGTATGAAATTATCTCGTTGTTATCCTCGTCATCATCCTCACCCTCCTCCTCCTCATCATCTTCATCATCATCATCATCATCATCTTGTCCCTCATCCTCATTTTCATTATCGTCATCATCATCCTTTCCCTAATTGTCATTTTCATTATCGTCATCATCATCATCATCATCCTCATCATTACATCATCATCATCATCATCCTTATTGTCATCATCATTTTCATCATCGTTGTCATCATCAACATCCTCATCCTCATTCTCATCCTCGTCATCATAATCATCTTCATCATCCTCATATTCATTACCATTATCATCCCCATCGTCATCGTCATCCTCATCATCATCCCCATCATTGTCATTATCATCATCCTCATTGCCATCATCATCATCATTGTCATCATCAACATCCTCATCCTCATCCTCATAGTCATTATCGTTGACATCATCATTATCATCATCGTTATCATCATCCTTGTCCTCATAGTCATTATCATAATCATCCTCATCCTCATTGTATTTATCATCATCATCATCATCGTTATCATCATCATCATCATTACCATCATTATCATCATCTTCATCATCCTCATTGTCATCATCATCGTCATCATCATCATCATTGTCATCAACATTGTCATCATGATCCTCATCCTCATCATGATCATGATCATGATCATCGTCATCATCATCATCGTTATCGCCATCATCATCATCATTGTCGTTGTCATCGTCGTCATTATCATCATTATCACCCTCATCATCATCACCATCACCATCATCATCATCATCATCATCATCATCATCATCATCCTCATCCTCATCCTCATCGTCATCCTCATCCTCATTTCCTTTATTGTCATCATTTTCGTCACCATTATCATCATCATCATTATTACCATCACCATTATCATCATCATTAGCATCCCCATCATCATCCTCATCCTCATCATCATCCCCATCATTATCATTATCATCATCCTGATTGTTATCATCATCATCATTTCCATCATTGTCATCATCAACATCCTCATCCTCATCCTCATCCTCATTGTCATTATCATCATCGTTGTCATCATCATCATCGTCATCGTCATCCTCACTGTCATTTTGTTATCATCATCATCATCCCCATCGTTGTTGTCTTCATAATTGTCATCAATATCCTCATTGTCATCATGATCCTCATCCTCACCCTCATCCCCATCATCATCCTTATCATCATCATCGTCATCGTCATCATCATTATCATCATCATCATCCTCATCATTGTCATCATCATCATCCTCATCTTCCTCCTCATCATCATCGCTGTCATCATCTCATCATCGTCGTCGTCGCCGTCATCCTCATCCTCATTGTATTTATCATCATCATCGACGTCACCATTATCATCATCATCATCATTACCGTCACCATTATCATCATCGTTGTCATCCTCATCCTCATCATCATCCCCATCATTATCATTACCATCATCCTCATTGTGATCATCATCATCGTCATCATCATCATCCTCATCCTTGTCCTTGCCCTCATCCTCATTGTCATTATCGACATCATCATCATCATCATCGTCATCTTTGTTATCATCATCATCATCCCCATCATTTTTGTCTTCATAATTGTCATCAATATCCTCATCGTCACCATCCTCATTGTCATCATGATCCTCATCCTCATCCTCATTGTAATGATGATCCTCATCCTCATCCTCATTGTCATCATCATCGTCATTGTCATCTTCATTATCATCATCATCATCGTCATCGTCATCATTATCATCAACATCGTCATCATCATCTTCATCATCATCATCATCATCCTTGTCCTCATAGTCATTATCATCATCATCCTCATCCTCATACTCATCCTCATTGTCTTTATTGTCATCATCGTCGTCACCATTATCATGATCATCATCATCGTTATCATCATCATCATCGTCATCATCATCATTATCATCAACATCGTCATCAAGATGATCCTCCTTCTCCTCATCATCGCCATCATCACCATCATCAACATCGTCATCGTCATCATCATCATCATCATCATCGTTATCATCATCATCCTCATCCTCCTCGTCATCATCATTGCCATCATCATCATCATCATCATCATTGTCATCATCATCCTAATCCTCATTGTCTTTATCGTCATCATCGTCATCACCATTATCATCATCATTATCATTACCATCATCATCGTCGTTGTCATCATACTCATTGTCGTCATCATCGTTGTCATCATCATTATCATCAGCATCATCGTTGTTATCATCATCACCATCATCATCATCATCATCATCATTACTAGCATCATCATCGTCATCATTGTTGGAGGAGCTAGTCGGTTAGCCGACTAATTAGAGATTAGGTCGACCTCATAAGTCGTGTCGGTTGACTGAACCAACAAGTAGTTATTTGTAACAATTTTGTAATCATATTTATATGCTGTTGAGCCAGATACGAACTTGGTTCGGTTTGATGTATGTATGAACCCACATGTGTTATTGTGTAATATAAAGCTGTTATTCAACCTACTATCCTTGTCTCTTGTCTCTGTTATGATTATATGATTCTTTATGTGTATTATTGGTAACTTAGTAATCTCAGTGATTACAACATTAGTTCTGTTGTCGGTAGTACACGTACAAATGAAATGACCATTAGCAGATGATCTCAGAGCAAGAGATTACGGACTGGTGGGAGCGTAAGTTCGCAAACTATTTGTAGAACTGCACTCAGAGAAACAAGCCGACTATTGCCCAAGTGAAGGAGAAATTCTTCACTGAAACACATGAGAAGTTAGTAGAATCAGTGCCTCAGTTTACTTGATGAAAAATCCGGTAGAAATTAAGGACCAAGAATTGCTCCAGAAACTGATAAGAGGTGGATGCACAAATCTGTCGGAGTGAATTGAAAAAATTGCAAATGAGTTTTGTGAAGAACGCATCATGGAAGAGAGAGTCTCTGTTGAGAGAATCTAGAAGAGTTTCTATAATGATTTCACTGAGCAATTTCTTTGCTCACTACCGACCCTTTTTTTAAGTTCCTAATAGGCAGGGGAGTAGGACACATTGTTGAGCCTCGTCCATCACTAATTGAACCGCCATCAAATACTAACTGGGCGAAGAAGAATAAACCGTGGGAGAAGTTTATTGCAGAAAGGGAGTGGGAGTAATTCTTGAGAAAATAGACAAAACTACCCAGGCTTACTAAAGCGCCGGGTAGGATATGGGGGCGTAGCTGGTCATGTGTAGGGGTAGAGTAGAAGGATTATAGTCGACTGTAGAAGGAACCGCCAGGAATGAAAACTTGGGCCAAGAAATAAATAATTCGAACAATAACTCACAAAAGCACTTCGGATTTATAGAAAATAGAGAGAGACAAGAGGCTAAAGAGAATGGAGGAATAAATAGAGTAGGCTATCGTGCTCCAGAGAGAAATGGCCATCGAGGTGACAACGCATGAAGAAAATCCGCTTGATTCGGTTCATGACCGACAAGAAGAGGGCGTAGATGAAGAAGTGTCACCAATGGAGGAAGATTTGTGGATAGAGCAGCAAGAAGCTCTCCAGCTTGAGATACCCTAGGATGTAAGACCTCTATCTCCGATAAATTCAAACATGAGTGCCCGAGTGCAGGCCATTGTTGAAGATGACCTAAGGCTACAAGCTGGTGATTTCGGCGTATGGAGTCCACTAGACGATGAAGGAAATGATGTCGACCATCTGGTAATTTGTCAACCTGAGGAAGGAAACTGGGTCACATTCCAATCATAGCCATCTAACCAAAATATCCACCTACTCTACCCATGAAATGAAGGAGCACCCACCTACCAAACATAGCTTTAGAGAACACAAAGCAGTCGGATTCATAAGGAAGAATATCCAAGCTACAACAATTGGCTTGGACATCGACAGAAGAAGTCGAACTAGTCCGACAACTTGTCGAGGAGGAACCGACAAAGAAAAATTCCAAAAATAGATTTCAACAAACAGAGTCACAGAGAGTATCCCACCACCCCCACCACCACCACCTGAAGGAGACATCGATGTCGACGATATGGGGCACAACGCCACACACATCTTCCTCTATGAGGGTGATGAGGATACCATATGCCACTGGTTCATCTGCAAATCAACATGGGAAGCAAACACAGTAACAAACAAAGACAGACAGATGGCCTAGTTCGTTGGTGCCTTGCAGAAGCGAGCAATGACTTGCTATATGACATATACTGAGAAAACACCCAATGCGAGCAAAGTAGATATCAAGCAATAATTATTATCCTTCTTCAAAACACCAGATGCAAAGAATCTGGCAGCAAAAAAGTTAAAAACAACAGTTCAGAAACCTACAGAGACTGTCCGGAATTACGACAAGAGATGGAAGGACCTACTGAGCCAACTAGATTATAATATTGATGAACAACTATTAATCCAATGGTTTCTTGCAGGACTTTCACAGAAGATCTGAAGACATATTAGTCTGGACACATTCAAAACATATGAAGAAGCACTCATGAAAGCATTGCAAGTCGAGATGGATGATGATTACCCAGCACACCCTGTAGACAATCGTATTGAAGAACAATTGGAAATAATGCAAAAATCATTAAGGGAACTTAACCTCAAAGGAAAAGATATCTGGTGCACGAACTGTGTTGATGTATTTGTAACTTTGAAATGTGTTCACTTGTATATTTTATATTGTATTTCATTGTACCCCAATGGAGACGTTTGTTCCTCCGATCGGGAGAGTCATTAATATAATAAATTCATGTAAAGTCATTGAGGTTAACCCTCTGTTGTAAGTTGGGGAAATAGTCCCCACATTTGAGGGGTATTTCGGTTATTAGACTCTCCTAATGAGGTCGACCCTATAGAGTAATTGTCAAGTGGAAAACTAGTATAAATAGAGAGTGAGACTCTCTATTTGAAACACACACTCACTCAACAGTAGTGCATGAGTGAGAGAGGAGTATCTTGCACAAGTGAGAGAAAGAACAACTGGTGGAGATCATCTTTGTATCTTTGGGTTTTACTTTTTATTTTGGTGCTCATTTTATCTCTGAGGAAGTTGTAGGGTTTTGTCCTTTTCGATTTCCCCGAGGAAAACTATTTTGTCTCTTGTCTCTTATGATTATTGTTGTGCATGTTATTCTCTCAGATAAGATCCTAGATCATATTGATTAAATGATAAAAATATAACAAGGTATCAAAGCTAACCTGAGAAGAAGAAACTGTGCAGCTGTAGAAGCTAGGGCTTCTTACTTTTTGGGTCTCTCTCCACACATCATTAGAAAAAGGAGGCTAGGTTAACTCTTCATTGAAGGGCACATCTTTTTGTCGAAGTAGAATTTGATTCCGAGCATTTTCAGTTTTTGACCTGTCACTACTGCGGGTAATTAGGGATTTTCACAGAAGAATTTTTTGGTGAGCCCAGCATAGGATTGCTCTCCTCCTCAAAATCAAAATTTAGAGACCAAGATTGAAGCTTTTGGTTGGGTATAACTCTGGGAAAGTCAATCCCTAATTTGACCTTGGACTAGAAAATCAACACTGCAAAAGATCAGCTCCTGATCCAGTTCCGACATCTCAAATTGGTAAGATATAAATATTTTGTATTTCCATTTGAGGTTCTCATTAAAGATGTCTCATCACACCAAACTTGATGAAAATATTTAAGGAGCTGAAAACTTCCAAGCATGGAAGTATAGGATCTCACTAGTTCTTGAAGAGAATGAATTGGACACCTACATAAGTGGAGAGGTTCCAGTTCCAGAGGGATATGAGGCTATAAATCCTTACACAAGAAAATCTTGGTCAAGACTAAGAGGATTATTATTGATTCTATCAAGGATCACCTTATACCACAAGTGTCTTCCCTAAAGACACCTAAAGAGATGTTTGATTCCTTGACCCAGCTATTTGAAGGGAAGAATATAAATCGAAAAATGAATTTGAGAAATTAGTTGAAGAATGTGAAGATCCAGAATGCAGACCATATAGTCATACTTTACAAGGGTCTCTCAAATCAAAGAACAACTTGAAGCAGTGGAAGAAGAATTAGAGAATGGATAAATTGTGATGACCACCTTGAATGGTCTCCCTAGGTCATGGGACTCCTTCATTCAAGGGATTTGTGCTAGAAGAAAGCTAATCACTTTCAGTAGGCTATGGGAGGAATGATCACAAGAAGAAGCTCAGATAGTAGCTCAAGAAGAAAAGATCAGAAATGAAGATCAAGCTCTCACATCACACACCAAGAAAATCAGAAGGGACTACCATCATCCCAAAGGCAAGCATTCTCACTAGAAATATAACCCTATAAGATCTAGCAAAGATCTATCTAAATTCAGATGCTATACATGTGATGAGAAAAGACACTTTGCCAGAGATTGTCCTAGAAATAAAGGGGGATCTCACAAGAAGAAGGACAACAAAAGAATACATCATGATCACACTACAGAGGATGATGAACCTCCTAGAAAGAAAGTCAAAGAAGAAAGCAGTGAAGATTATTCAAGTGATGAAGAGTATGTTTTGATTTTTGCCCTCACAGGAACTGTTACACATGGATGCAATGATTGGCTCATAGATAGTGGGGCTTCCAAGCATATGAATGGATTCAAAGAATCCTTTGTGAAACTATCCGAACATGAGTCACCCCACAAAGTAAAAATTGGGGATGACTACCAGTATCCCATAAAAGGTAGTGGTGAATCCTCATATAAGCTAGAATCTGGAAAGTATATGTAGATGAATGATGTCTTGTTTGTACTAGGACTAAAGAATAATATCCTCTCCATATCTGCATTGGATGCAAAAGGCATGAGGGTTGCATTTGTAGATGGCCAAGTATTTATGTGGCCAAAAGGAAAGACTATATATGATGTAGTAGTGATTGGAGAGAAAGAGGGAGGCTTATACAAACTAAAGGGCCAACTAGAACAAGCTTTGGTCCATGGCTCGGTAGAGCGAAGTGAAATTCGGCATAGAAGGCTTACACATGTGTACTATAGGGAACTACCACTTGCAAGGAAAGATGTTGAAGGTATTCCAGAAATCCAGGCAAAGCATGAAGGTGTTTGCAAAGGATGTGTGAAAGGAAAGAACACAAAGAAGACATTTCCATGTAGCAAGAGCAAGGCAAAAGGAACCTTGGAAATCATCCACTCCGATGTATGTGGTTCGATGTCATCTAGTTCATTGAGTGGGTATGTATATTATGTTTCTTTCATTGATGATTTTTCTAGGAAGACATGGATATATTTATTGAAAAGCAAGGATGAAGTTTTCAGTAAGTTCAATGAATTCAAATCCTTGATCGAGAACCACACAGAGAAGAAAATCAATACCTTTCGATAAGACAATGGCGAAGAATTCACATCAGATGAATTCAAGTAATTATGCAGAGAGTCAGGGATTAAGAGGGAGTTGACCAGTCCATATAATCCACAACAGAATGGGGTTGCAGAAAGGAAGAATAGAACGATTATGGAAGCAACAAGGGAAATGCTTCATGATCAAGATCTCCCTATGCATCTATGGGCAAAAGCTGCTAGGACAATTGTGTATGTACAGAACCATACTCCGCATAGAGTACTTGAGAATAAGACACTAGAAAAAGTCTTCTTTGGCAAGAAACCAGAAGTCAGTCATCTCAAAATATTTGGTTGTCCAGTGTACATACACATTCCAAAAGAAAAGAGGACGAAGTTAGATCCTTCAGGAAAGAAGGGTATATTTGTGGGATATAGTGAAAGCTCAAAGGATTACATAATATATTTCCCAAGATTAAAGAAGATTGACATCAGTAGGGATGTGACATTTGATGAAGACTCAGCTTACAACAAATACAGAAAAAGACCTATTGCAGAACTTGAAGAAACAAAAGTACCCAGGATTCGAGATACAACTATGAATGAAGCAACTCCAAAAGAAGATTGAGAAATGGAAGAACCTTAGGAACCTATAGATCCACCCTAAGAGAAGAATCCTTACAAGAGGAAACCAACATGGGTATGAGAGGCTATCCAAGGTGCAGAGAGATATGGGTCTCTAGAAGAAATGCACAGAGAAAGGAACAGAACTAAGTCCTATTCCAGTTATGTAGCCTTAATATGTGACATCATTGATAAAGAACCTTCCAACTATGAATAAGCAGTAGAAAAGAAAGAATGAAAGGATGCTATGATCAAGGAGTACCAGTTGATCATGAAGAATGATGTCTAGGATGTGGTCCTAAGACCAAAAGGGAAGTCTATTGTGACTTCCAAATGGATCTACATGATCAAGCATGCTACAGATGGCAACATAGATAAATATAAAGCAAGATTTTTGGCACGTGGCTTCTCCTAGAAGGAAGGGATAGATTATGAAGAAAAATTTTCACCTATAGCCACATACACTTCCATCAAATCAATACTTGCTTAGGCTGCAGTGATGAAATGGAAGATACGGGCCAGATGGATGTCAAGACTGCGTTCTTGAATGGTGTAGTGGAAGAGGAAGTGTATGTGGAGAAACCACTCAGATTCGAGACACATGATAGGGATACTCATGTGTGAAAATTGAAGAAAGCCTTGTACGGTTTGAAATAGGAACCTAGGACATGGTGCAACAGGATTGACAGCTTCCTGAATAGCTTGGGCTTTACCAAGAGTAAAGCAGATTCCAACCTTTACTATAAGGTTGAGGAAGGGAACCCAATAATACTCCTACTGTATGTGGATGTCCTGTTTGTGACAGGTGAGGATGGGTTGATTGCTGACACAAAGAGGAATCTTGTTGCTGAGTTCGAGATGAAAGACTTGGGTATGATACACTACTTTATAGGCATGGAGGTGTGGCAGAATGAGGATGGAATCTCCATGGGACAAGGGAAGTATGCAGTGGAGATCCTGAAGAGTTTTGGGATGATAGACTACAAGGCCATGGCCACACCTATAACATCGAACCTGAAGCTATTGAGTGTTGCTCCATCAGAGTCATTTGATGCTACAATGTATCGTCACATGATTGCATCATTGATGTACCTGACAAACATGAGATCTGATATTTGATTTGTTGTGAACACATTGAGCCAGTTCCTGACACATCTAAGACATGTTCACCTGATTGCTGCAAAGCATATTCTGAGGTACCTAAAGGGTACAGTTGATTATGGGCTCAAGTATGAGGCGAATCAAAATATTAACCTGGAGGGTTATGTGGATTCGGATTGGGTAGGTAGTTCCATTGATAGGAAGAGAACTTAAGGGTGCTGCTTCAGTATGGGATCATGTGTGATCTCTTAGTTTAGCAGGAAGCAGTCCTACGTGGCACTGAGTACAACCAAAGCAGAGTATGTCGCATCTTGTTCAGCTAGTTGTGAGGAAGTGTGGTTGAGGAAGCTACTATCTGATCTATTTGATCTCTAGTTGGATGCTACTTGTATATATTGTGACAAATAGAGTTGTGTCAAGTTGTCAAAGAATATAGTGTTCCATGACAAGTTGAAGCATATCGAAATCAAATATCACTATATTATGGATATGGTATAGAGAGGATCAGTGAAACTCCAATATGTTGTGATGAATGAGCAGATAGCTGATGTGTTGACCAAGCCACTAGCTAGACTGAAGTTTGAGTACTTTAGGGAGAAGCTTGGTGTTCTCTAGATCGAGGTTCCTTCCAAGGGGAAGTGATGAGTCCGTCATCCTTTTTGACATGGTGGTAGGTGGGGCCTCCCATGGTCAGATGTAAGTGCAGAGCCTTTCTGAAATGGTGGTAGGCGGGGCCTCCCATGGTCAAATGTAAGTGCAGAGCCTTTATGACATGGTGGTAGGAGAGGCCTCCCATGGTCAGATGTAAGTGCAGATCCTTTCTGACATGGTGGTAGGCGGGGCCTCCCATGGTTAGATGTAAGTGTAGAGCCTTTCCAACATGGTGGAAGGCTAGGCCTCCCATGGTTAGATGTAAGTGATGGGCCTTTCCGACATGGTGGTAGGTTGGGCCTCCCATGGTTGGATGAAAGTGATGGGCCTTTCCGACATGGTGGCAGGATGGGACTCCCATGGTGTGCTGGGACTTTCTGACATGGTGGCAGGCTGGGCCTCCCATGGTCATATGTAAGTGCTGGGCCTTTCTAACATGGTGGCAGGCTGGGCCTCCCATGGTCAGATGTAAGTGTTGGGACTTTCTGACATGGTGGAAGGCCGGGCCTCCCATGGTCAAATGTAAGTGCTAGGCCTTTCTGACATGGTGGAAGGCTGGACCTCACATGGTCAAATGTAAGCGTTGGGCCTTTTTTACATGGTGGAAGGATGTGCCTCCATGGTCGGATATAAGTGTTGAGATCTACATCCAACATGAAAAAGGGTTGGCTTTGTAGAACTTCCTATGATGAGTACAATTGAGAGATAACACCATTTGCTCGAGATAGCGGGAGCAGTGATGATGATGATGATGATCCATCTTTGATGATGATTCAGTGATGAAGAATTGTGCTGATGAATTGTGTCAAGAGAATACCTTCCTAGTTAAGAGGGAGTGTTGTTGTATTTGTAACTTTAGAATGTATTCACTTGTATATTTTATATTGTATTTCATTGTACCCCGACATAGATGTTTGTTCCTCCGATCAGGAGATTCATTAATATAATAAATTCATGTAAATTCATTGAGGTTAACCCTCCATTGTAATTCAGGGAAATAGTCCCCACAGTTGAGGAGTATTAGGGTTATTAGACTCTCCTAGTGAGGTCGGCCCTGTAGAGTAATTGTCAAGTGGAAAACTAGTATAAATAGAGAGTGAGACTCTCTATTTGAAACATATACCCACTCAACAGTAGCACATGAGTGAGAGAGGAGTATCCCACATAAGTGAGAGAGAGAACAACTGGTGGAGATCATATTTGTATCTTTGGGTTTTACTTTTGCTTTTGGTGCTCATTCTATCTCCAAGGAAGTTGCGGGGTTTTCTCCTTTATGGTTTCCCTGAGGAAAACTCTTTGTGTCTCTTATCTCTTATGATTATTGCTATGCATGTTATTCTCTTATATAATACCCTTGATCACATTGATTAAATGATAAAAATATAACAAACTGCTTAACAACCGGTCATACCAAAGACAATTGTCGACAAGACGTTAGCCGACAAGATGTCCACCTTGTTCAAACAAAATGCTTTTGTGATATTTTCGAGGAACATGGGATACACATGAAAAAAGATTTCCCATTCAACATAAATAATTTAAAATTTTCCTCATGCGCAATCTGTAAAGTAAAAATCCATACAACAACTGACTGCCACTTGAACCTGAAGAATCGACAAAACTATCATCCAGTCTATCAAACAAATGTTTTTGCACAGAATAACAATGATAATATCCCAATGAGTAATGAACAGAATGAGAAAAGTAATAAAAAATATGAAGGCCAAAGATATGAGCGCTGGTACGACAATAATCATCGTGGGGGATTTGTTGGTCGAGGCTGATTTGCTGGAAGTTGGGACAACAGACCACGACGACCAATTTAGTGTTTCACATGTTACAACGAAGGTCACAGATATGCAGACTATCCGTACAAAGACTATATCGACCTAAAATTTTGTACCAGTTGTGGTGTGGGAGATCACTCTTTAGAGGATTGTCCCACCATGCTCGAAAAAATAAATAAAAATAAAAATGTTAATGTCTTGTTGTCTGTTCAAAAGTCTAATGTAATTCGTACAAAGAATTTACAAATAGTCACTAGACAAGGAAAAAAACTGGTAATGACAATCTAAGAATAAGTAAAATAAAAATCCAAGACGACTATCCTGATCCTATAAAGCAAAAACAATTATATAACGATGCATCAAATATGTTTCAAGAATTCGCTAGACAAGAAGCAAGCAATGACAGTCGACATGATATATCTTAAGAACTACTTAAATTAATACATAATGATAAATCAGTAGCACAATTTATTGATATGTTATACAATAGTAAGAACATAACATGTATGAATAAACAAACTAAGAATATATGCAGCCTAAACAAAAAAAAATAAGAGTGATGCTAACCCACTTGTCAACCTAGAAATAGAAGGATATCACGTTCGACAAGTTGTTCTTGATTTTGGATCCCAAGTAAATATTATGACGTGAGATACATGGGAAAAATTGGGCAAACCTAAACTTAATGAATCAGTAATATATCTAAAGTTAGCAGACCAGGGACTTATCGAACCTATTGGGGCATGGAGAAATGTTGACACGACTATAAAAGGAATTACTACAAAAGTTGACTTTGAAATCATAGACCCTAAGGAAGGATCCAGCTCCTTCCTTGCCTTGGTGAGCCGACCATGGGGTCAGAAAATGAAATCCTCAATATCATTGGATAAAGAACGGATAAAGCTTAAAGGAAATGGGGAGAAAGTAATCGTCCCTATTCATCCTTCACAAGGTGAACTATAGACCGAACCCATAGATGAAGAGGTTGATGTCCGACAAATTTATCAAATCTAGAACGAAGATTACACCGAGCCAAATATTTATGGAGAACTTCATTTGGGGAACCAAGATTCATTTGGCTATAATTCAGATGCGGAATTATACGATTGGGAGATGGAAAACTACGAAACTTAAGAAAGACGATGCTGGACCGTTCAAGCCATTCCAAGAAAACCAACACGTCAATGTTTGTCTGTATCCATCATACCAAAGATATTTGAAAGGAAAATTAGGGAATACCCTTCTCTAGCACCAATTCAAACAAAAAATAAACAGTCTCTTCGGTATAAAGAAAGAGAGTCACCAGTCCTCCATATAAAACATGTTTCCAAAAAATTAGGTGAGCACCGCCGACTCCAAAGCCTGGTCAAAATGTTTATAGGTCAAGTTGCTCGATGGTGAGATACACATCAATTGAGAATAAAAACGTGGACAACAGCTTCGACATACTTCCGCAAAATATTCGACGAGAGGAAGCTAAATAAACAGGCACAAATACCTGTCTTCACAGAAGGACAAGAAACCTTGGTTACAAAGATGAACGTATATTCCTACACCTATTTCCATCCACATTGGACGATTTACCAAGTAAGTGGTATAATATGGAAGAAGCATGAGGTGAAATGTTCGTATGGAACGAACTCAAGGAAAACTTTACCAAGGACTTTAAATTCACACCGGAAGATGACAAACTAGTCGAAGCAATGAAACAAATAAAAACATTCATACAACCAATTATTAATCATACTTCGACACACAAGCATAACCGACCGAAAGCATTATGTAATAAAATTTGGTCTAATAGAATACCACAGTCGACAAGACTTCAACTAGAAAATGAAAATACACATGGAAAAATATTTTAGTGGAAATCTAATCATCCAGAAATGGTAAAACCAATTAAAACAATACTTAAGGTCGAATCGACCAATAAACAAGATACTGACCGGATGACAGCAGCAGAATTTCTAGCATCATTTTCTCAGTTCAAGGAGGGAAGTCGACAAATCAATGAAAGCAAGGCTCTGGAATGGATGGACGTGAAGGTTAAAACCAAAGAAATTGACATATCTAATGACAACAGACCAAAAATGGTGAGAATACGTGACTATTGGAGCAAAGAACAAACAACTTAAATAGTTAATCTACTGAAAGAATTCCAAGATGTATTTTCCTTAGTCTATAAAGATATTAAAGGGTTAGTATAGGAAATGGGTGAAATGAAGATTGATATCAAACCTGACGCAAGACTTGTCAAGAAAAGACCTTACAAACTGGCTAACAAATATAAGGAAATAGTGAAAAAAGAGATCGACAATATGTTAGCAGCAGGAATCATTTATCCAATTGACCAGTTAGAATGGGAAAGCCCAATGGTCATTCAACCAAAAAAGAATGACCCAACAAAACTAAGAATCTGTGTCGATTTTCGGTAGTTGAATAAAGTCACTTTAACAGATCCATTTCCAACATCATTTGCAGATAAAATCCTAAATGAAGTCGCAGTACATGAGTGTTATTCATTTACAGATGGATTTTCAGGATACAACCAAGTCCCATTTGCCAAGGAAGATCAGAAAAAGACAACATTCGTCTTTGAATTCAGTTCATTCACTTATGAAGTTATGCCATTCGGTCTTAAGAACACCCCAGCCATATTCTCAATAATAGTAGTCAAATCATTTCAGGAATACATATATAAAACAATGGTTGTATATTTCGACGATTGGACAATTTACTCCATGTTGAAATATCANCTTAAGAACACACCAGCCATATTCTCAATAATAGTAGTCAAATCATTTCAGGAATACATATATAAAACAATGGTTGTATATTTCGACGATTGGACAATTTACTCCATGTTGAAATATCATTGCAAATGGTTAATACTAATGCTAGAACGTTGCCGACAAATCCAGCTATCCCTCAACATAAAAAAATGCATCTTTTTGACCCCTATAGGAATTATATTGGGACATATTGTATGCAAATAAGGCATCAAAGTTGACTTCACAAAAATAAAGATCATCCTTGACTTAAAACCTCCAGTGAATCCAAAGCAAGTCAAAGTGTTATTAGGGTATATAGGCTATTACAAAAAATTCATTCCTCACTATTCAAATATGACATGCCCCTTGGAAGAAGTATTAAAAGACGATTAGGAGTTTGAATGGACTGAATAATGTGATGTATCCTTTGACACTCTAAAGAGAAAACTAGTCGAAGCACCAATTCTCAGGTTTCCAAATTGGTCAGTCAAATTTCACGTACACATTGACACATCAGCCATAGCAATAAGCGCAATCTTAATACAACCAGGAGATGATGGGAGGGATTTTCCAATCGTGTATAGCAACAAAAAATTAAACAAAGAAGAACACAATTATTCTACAACTGAAAGGGAAGCATTAGGGATGATCTTTGCACTCCAAAAATATTGACATTACCTATTATCTAACCCCTTTATATTTTACATTGATCATCAAGCGCTAAATATCTAGTAAACAAACCTTTACACCATGGAAGAATTTGTCATTGGATGTTACTATTCCAAGAATTTGAGTTTGAATTTCTAGTCCTACCAGGAAAGCTAAATGTCGGACCCGACCACTTGTCACGAATCAACAAGGGGGAGGAACTGACAGGAGTCAAATACAATATTCTAGACACACACCTATTTCAAGTAGAAGCTGTACCAGCAGAATTAGAACTAGAAGGTATGAGCACTAAAAAGAAACAAATTATAGCAATGAAAGCTGCACCATATATTCTAATTAACTGATTCCTATATAAAATGGGCTTGGATGAAGTACTTCATCGGTATGCTTTAGAACATGAAAGAGAAAACATAATGCATGAAGCACACTATGTCCCAGCTAGAGTACATTTTCAGTCGGACACGAATGCTAAAAAGATCCAACATTCGGGACTATGGTGGCCGACATTACATAAGGATTGTCGAAATTTTGTTAGTAAATGTGATCGCTATCAACGTTTAGGTCGACCTTTACCTAGTACTAAGATGCCCTTAATATCGTTAAATAAAAGTTTAACGTTTGAAATTTGGGCTATCGACTTTATAGGACCATTTCCAGTTCCAACAATAAGGACAGGTGCATGCTACATCATAACAGAAGTGGAGTATGTTACTAAATGGGTAGAGGCAAAATCTATTGAAACTTGTTTTAGTGAAGTAGATGCCAAATTCATATATGAAAATATAATCACTATATTTGGTTTTCCATTGACTCTAATCAGTGACAAAGGATCACATTTTATCAACAGAACCATTGCATCACTAACATAGCATTTCAAGATCGACCACAGACAAAGCACAACTTATCATCCTCAGTCTAATGGGGCAATAGAAGCATTTAACAAAACCTTAAAAAAAGGCTTAACAAAAATTTGCAACACTGAAAAAGACGACTAGGATGAGAAAATTCCTGCTATATTATGGGCATATAGAACAACATACAAGTGATCTATAGACCGAACACCATTTAGACTAGTCTATGGCCAAGAAGCAGTCGTTCCCCTACACTTCTGACAATAGACACCAGTAATAGAAAACATACTACATATTAATGTCGAAGAATCAAAGAAGGACCAACTAATGCAAGTGGATAAGCTAGAATAATACTGACTAATTTCTATACAACACCAAGAAATACAAAAGCAACAACCGAAAGCATGGCATGACCGAAATATAAAAAACAAGAACTTGTTGGTTGGAGATATTGCGTTGCTGTATAACTATCGGGTGAAATAAAAATTGAAGAAACTGCATACATAGTGGATGGGACCCTATATCGTTGAAGAAATCGATGCCAACGAATCAGTCCAATTAAGAATGTTACAAGGCACAATATTTCGGAAACTGGTTAACGATGCCCAACTAAAATGGTATGAAAACTATGGAAAATTCTCTCTCTCTCTCTCTCTCTCTCTCTATATATATATATATATATATATATNATCAAATCCAACAAAATCAAAATGACAAGAAACCACGAAGGAAGTAGCAGAATACAATTCGACAAAAATGGAAACCGACATTTTCATCATCAACATATTGACTACTAATCATATAGCTAACATTTCCATCATCATGCACATCGACAAGAGGATCAATCAGTCCAATCAAACCATCATGACTACAGACAGAGGGAGCGCCAAAACCATAATGCATTAAAAGATATTTCAACAGAGCGTCCTTCGCAGTTAGATCCACCATTAATACCTCTATTGAAAAGATCGCCACTTGCTCCACCTATAAATACCACATCGGACGAATATTTTATATCTTTTTACGAAGAACTAGAGAGCTAGAGTTATCAGAACCCTGAGATAAAACTACATGTTTAAAAACTCGAACTTGCAACAGACAAAATGGCACCAAAGGCGACAAATCCACGACCACTAAAGAAAAGGAGTTACAATCCTCCACAACCCCGTTGATAAAAATATTAGAAAATATAAATAAGGAAAAAGTACTGGAAAATTCATGGGCGCAACTTTGGACAGAAATTAAGAAATGGGCCTATGAAAATAGAAAAATGACAGAGGAAGGCCAAAAAGTGAATGCCAGTAGCATCATGAGCTATATTAATGCACCTCTCATGGAGAGTTTCAGAGGGACAAAATAAATCATCGCAAAATTCATCATTAGCCGATATCACAATGGGAAGTTCTAATTTTATACACCTCTTGAGATATCCAGCGAAGTCATTTACAAGCTTACAGGGCTATCTACCAAAGGCGAACCTGTCCCTGTTGGCTCAAATCCTAGGTTGGTTGAAAAATTAACAGGTACACTGACTGGAAAGAATTCTAAGGGGCTGATAATTGGTCAAATCAAGGCCACAACACCCAAGATGGTCGCCAAAATGGTGTCTACAGGTATAACTGTTACAGGGTGAGGGTGTGATTTGAGGCTCGACATGTTGGAAGCTGTTGACTCTATAGAGGAATACGGGAAAACCTACTGTTGGGCTCAATATGTAGCCGACATGATCAAAAAAAAATATTTAAAATGTCAAGAAACAGGCGCAGTGATTAGGTTCCCTTCACTGATCATACGGATTGCTTTGTTCCACTTATGTCCTGTCGAAGACCCATAGTTCCTAGAACCGACAAGATTCCATATGTGGCACTTCAAGCCGTTCTCAATGGCTGGAAACTCAAAGGAAATCAAAGCAACCAAAGTGTTGTTATACAACCGGTTTAAAAACTTAAAGGTCGAAACAGCCAGATGGAGGGTGCCTCAAAACATACGAAGATGTCTGCCACTAACAATGCATATTCAGTTGGAACTTGACCATACTATAGTTTGGTACATGCAAGGAGCTACAGAAAAATCCAAACACCTCGATTATTACCCAACAGTAAAGGAGATATTTAAATATTTGGCACAACAATCCAAAACTAAGCTATCAGCTATACCGACGCTTGCAAAGAAGACAAATCAGCCAATTATAGAACCTCTAACTGACCAAGAGAAAGAGGAATATTATGAAGTACACCTTCATATCAGCACTTTCACTTTGGAAGACACCCAAGCAAAAGAGATAAGTACTTTTTAGATAGTAATAGTACCACAGACACAACAAGATCTTGTACTAACCGAACAATAGGAGGAGGAGGGTGAACAGATAGACGAAGAAACATAGTCCAACAAACCTGAATATGCCCTGACAAAGCAGAATCTCCAACAAATAGCTCAGGAAATATCCAAATCACAAAAGAAGAACGATAGTCCGACAAAAGGGAATGGAAATCACAAGCTCATTCTTTAAGGAGAGTCAGATGATGAGGAAGAGCTACTTTCTAGAGCTATCGAAATCTTGGAGGATGCTGCCAAGAATAAAATATCCATCGAGATGTAGTTAAAACGCTTCATAGAAGAATAAGAAAAAAAAGCAAAATCTAAAAAGGTAAGAGTCGCCACCCCCCCTGAAGTCAACTCTATTGATTTAACCTCCACTCCTCCACCCCCATCTCTAGCTAGAATAGCACAAGAAGAGACACCAAACCTAGATGTTGTTGCCTCATCAAACCCTTATAAAGACATATTGCCTAAAGCACTCAAAGAGAATTTCGATGAAGATGCTGACCTGCAGCAATTTATCAACAATATTCCCAATAATTTCCACAATGCTTAACAAATAAATACTACAATTCACTCACTGAGTCAAGCTCTTCACGACGACTTCTCACCCAAAAACCCATCCAAACACAAAATGCTTCCCCATAACCGACAGTTGTGGGAGTTATTAAATCCTCATTCACAAGAAACCCCGACAAATCATCTCAACTTGTCACAACTCAAATTTCATCCTTTATACCATCTACTACAAATCCTCCCCTTTCAGTTAATGAAGCAAACAAAGGAGCAGTTGATCTTGATGCAAATTATCAAGTAGAAACATTGGCAATAGATCAAGAAATAGACAACCTCCTCGACTCTGAAGAAACTGACAACCCTGTCGACTTGCAACCTGAATTCAAAAATATTATGCCGACAGGTACCCTTTCGACCACCCCATCAACTCCAGAACATCCACCATCGCCTACACCACCACTAACCTCAGCTCCACCTCCAAACTCATTTCTACCATCCACACCACCAACAAATGCACAACCAGCCACAGATCTCATCCCCGAGATACAATCAGTAAACCCTAATCTAATAGAGGATCAACTGACAGAAGACCAACCGACAGAATATCAGCCTACGGAAGAGCAGCAAACAGAACAACATCAACTCGAAACAGTACTAGCAAGAGAATAGGTTGCACATCATTCTCAGAATAAAATAAAAAGAAAAGAGAAAAAGAGGAAATAACATGAACAACAACCGACACAATCAACATTACAGCATGTGCCAACAGTTATCCACCTACATCAGCTAGGATCGACTACTGTAGTCGAGACACCAAAACTCAGGGATGGAGAATTGCATCAATTGTTGGAAGCCCTCAATAAAGAAGCAAGGATAAGAAAATAAAGAAAACAAGAGCATATTGAGAAAATTAAATTAGAGCAAATAGAATTTCTAACAAAATGCAGGAATTTGACACAAACAGTTTTACCAGGAGTAGCAGAAACCGACATCGACAAACCACTGGAAAGAGCTTATCAGCTGTTTGAAAGAGTCATATCTAACCTTCAGACACAATTACAGACAAAGAAGGAGGAACAAGCAGAAGAAACTTTTGTCCTACTAAAACAACAATTTACAACATTTTCATAAGCATACAAGGTATTAAAGGAACATTTTGAGGAGTCCACTACTACATACGAAGTCTTGAGAAACTGGTATACGTATTATGGCCAAGTATTCCAACAAGTTCGACAGACCCACAAGCATATCAAAACACTAGAGAATCAATAGGGACTTTTAGAAGCAATGAAGAATACAATACAAGATCAAATAGTACTGGAAATAGCAAAGCTAGAAAAATTAGAAAAACAAGCACATCAGTGGATAAATCAGGCAATCCCTAGCCTTGACACACTTGATAAGATTTGTCCACACATGAAGAGATTACTCGACACAGCAAAGGAGAAGGAACATTTTTTTGGGCCTCGACATGGATAATATTATAGACCTATCAATACAGGAGAAGATGTCGACCTTGTCAAGCATCACAACCTTAACCATCGATATTCAGAAAGCACTCCATAATTGGACATAATTTCAGCATCAACTAGCAATGACAATAGAAGCCATTGTGGAGATTTGTGTGTAGAAACGACCATTTATTTGACATCACAGTCCATGAGACAAAGCAATTGTAAAATCTACTTCAGACAGTCTATTTTGTTACCTCCCCTGTTTATTTAGGACAAAGAAAGGTTTTGTTCCTGGGGTAGATGTTGGAGGAGCTAGTCAGTTAGCCGAATAGACTAGTTAACCGACTAATTAGAGGTTAGGTAGGCCTCATAGGTCATGTCGGTTGACTGAACCGACAAGTAGTTCTTTCTAACTGTTTTGTAATCATGTATATAGGTTGTTGAGCCAAATACGAACTTGGTTTGGTTTGATGTATGTATGAACCCACATGTGTTATTGTGTAATATAAAGTTGTTATTCAACCTACTATCCTTGTATCTTGTCTCTGTCATGATTATATGATTCTTTATGTGTATTATTGGTAACTTAGTGATCTGAGTGATTACAACAATAATCATCATCATTGTCATCACCATCGTCATCATCATCATTATCATCAACATCGTCATCATCATCGTTGTCGTCGTCGTCGTCATCAACATCGTCATCATCACCGTCATGATCATCGTCATCGTCATCGTAGTCATCATTATTTTTACTTATGTATTTACGTTTATAACTGTTTAAAAATTATCATAAAAAAATTATTCAATATATAAAGTTTTGTACCATATTGTGATAGTATATTATTAACATTAGCATTATATATATATATATATATATTAAGCATTATATAAATCATTTACCATTATTGTTTGATTACCAACTTTTACCATTTAATTCTTCTCATTCGAAGTTTACCATTTCACTGTACATATTTCACGGTTGCAGGTAACTGGTTGGAGCTCATGGTTCACATTTCACGATTGGAGCTCAAGGGTTTGAGATCATGGTTCACATTTCATTGTTGCATCTCACTGGTTGGAGCTCACGGTTCACATTTCATGGTTGAAGCTCATGGTTCACATTTCATGGTTGGAGCTCAATGTTCACGGTTCACGGTTTTCATGGATAAACATGTAATCATTGGGATCCCTAATTTATTTGAATTTACGATGAAAGCCCTAATTTTTTTGAATTCATAATGGCTATCATTTAGGAGGCCATGACTATCATTTTCCTGGCCTTGATTGTTTTGGATCCATTGTGGGATGGATGTGACTGTATTATCCCTCTCCTAGCTGGTTGTGACTATTGGTAGCCCTCTCTAGGCTAAACGTAATTGTGTTGGCATCTTCTTAACAGGTTGTGACTATCATTTTCTTGGCCGTGACTATTTTGGAGCCACTGTGGGCTGGCCATGATTGCATTATCCCTCTCCTGGATGGTCGTGACTACTAGTAACCATCTCTAGGATGAACGTAACTACATTGGCCTCTTTTTAATAGGTCATGACTGTCATTTGCATGGTTGTGACTATTTTGGAGCTACTGTGGGTTGGTCGTGGCTATATTATCCCTATCCTTGCTGGTCGTGATTATTGGTAACCCTCTCTAGGATGAACGTAACTGTGTAGGCCTCTTCTTAGAAGGTTTTGACTATCATTTGCATATTCGTGACTGTTTTGGAGCCACTATGGGTTGGTTGTGACTATATTATCCCTCTCCTGGCTGGCCGTGACTATTGGTAACCTTCTCTAGGCTGAACATAATTGTGTTGGCCTCTCCTTAGCAGGTCGTGACTATCATTTGCTTGGATGTGACTATTTTGGATCTAATTTGGGTTGGTCATGACTATATTATCCCTCTCCTTTTCATGCCCCCAATTAAATAATTTCCAAATAAGATTACTTGCAAATAATGTTCCACCAACCTACTAGTTCCCTAGGTTGAGATGGAGACATAAATTTTGTAATAAGGGGTTATGGGACCCAAAAGGACTTTAGTTTACCATAATCACTTTTGAATGGTTCACATAAATGATAAATGACAAGAAAATAAGGTGGCATTGGTTTATGAATACACTTGGAAGCTTGTGGAGCCTTTGGATGACTAGATTCCCCACACACTTGGCATGATATTCATCCAAATTAAAACACATGGGTAATGTAACATTATTGGAGGGTGATGTGGTGTCAAATATCATATAATTATCCAAGGAATTTGAATAGGTAAAGGAGAGTAACTCCCATGGAAGAGGAAGAGACTAGAAGACAAGGTGTGCCACTTGGAAGGAGATTACATGCACTCTATGACAACAAATGATGAAAGATTCTATGACAAGTATGGAAAATTCAGACCTGATTGCAGACGTATGACAAATATGACATGATAGGGCTAAAAATAGCCACTACGAAGTTGAATTTGGGAATTAGAAGTAGCCATTCAAATTGGAGAAAGAATTGGAGAACGGAGAGGAATACAAGTTTCATGAGAGTTACTAAACCACTAAGATGAGTTCGAGGAATCCCATGGAGTGAAATTCAGTATTATGATGCCTCAGGAAGTTAATAAAAGGATTTCATGAGGAATGATAATGTCTTTTGATCATTTGTTAATTGGCCTTCGGCATTTTGGAGAGCTTTTGCTTGTCAATTCCACGATGATGGTTCACTCTCCCTACTTGTGAACCAATTTCAAGGGAGTTGGATTCCTTTCAAAGTTGGTTTATGGAGATTCCATTCATACCTTGGAGCTTAATGAAGTATTTTTAGTTTCATGTTGAAGGTCCATACAGTTGAATTATCTTCTCCATCCCCCCACACTCTCATGTTGAGGGCACACTTGTTGGAGTGGTGCTTGTGATTTGCTGAGTATAGTTGATGCCCAATATTTGATGTATGATGTATGTCTCTGTAATATAATGTCCATATTATTTGTAACTCGAAATATCATAAATACATGTAATAAAGGCTTGCATTCCCATGCTCTTGAATGACTAGTTTTCATGGATTTGGCATCAATCTTCAAGTACTTTTATATCATATTTGTATGAGGGATATAATTTGATGATGTTGTGAAATACATAAATTATTTATTACTATGTAATTCCATGACCATATTCTTTGTATCTCTAAATCCAATAAAATCCAGTGTGAAAGCCTTGCATTCCCATGCACTTGAATGACTAGTTTTCATGTCTTTGGATTCCACTTTGAAAGAGTTGTATATCAGATTTGTATAAGGAATTTTATCTGATTTTGATGATGATGGGGAAGCCATAAATTATGTGTGAATATGTATTTCAATTACCATATTATTTTTAGCTCTAAATCCAAGAAACTCCAATGTGAAAGCCTTGCATTCCTATGTTTTTTTAATGTAATTGGCTTCAAGCTTGAAAGAGTTTATACATGAATTGTATGAGGGATGTTATCTGATGTTTAATGCTGTTTGGGAATACATTTTTATTATTTTTATGGTATCTATATTTCATGTCGTTATCTGAACCATTCAATCTACTTTTCATGTGTCAAAATCGAGCTATCAATACCATTTCTCCTTAAGCAATTTCACTGAAAGTTATCAAATGAATGTGGAACTCTATGACCAGTTTTGAGAAATAATAACCATGTGTAATGACAGTCCATGAGGTCTTATATCATTCACCATACTCTTATTATAAATTTTGGAGGTTTGTACATGAGTTTGGAATCCCTTTTGGCCTACACCCTAGGGGGGATTTCAGCACAATTTCCTAGTTGTTTTCCCCGTTTTGTCATCAACCCAAAACAAATTTGCAGAGGTATAAAGTCAGTTCTAAAGTGTTCAAATATTTTATTTGGAGGTATTAATACTCACCATACCATTTTATTTCAAATTTGGGACCATTTTGTGAAAGTTGGAACCCTCTAGATTCGTGACTAGTTGAACTTGAATTTGCCCAATTTGTACTTCTCTCCAAAATCCCAAGTAGGGACATTACACTGTTGGATGGACATAAATTTTGTGCCAGGATGTGTCATTTTTTTGGGTCTTCTAGGGATAGGTGGTCACCTACTGGAAACTTTCTAAGTCCAAATTGTGATTGTTGATAACCTCTCTTGTTGGGCCATGCCTGTGGTACCTTTTCTCTACTAAGTTGTGATCTTCTGTACTATTGTAACCTTTATGGAGGATCCATAGTTGGAGCTAGGAATTAGTATTGTTGTTAGAGTAAGTCCTTTACCTCTTACTATTGTAACCCTTGTTTTTTTCCAAATTTTGAACCTTAATATTTTGTATTCCACATACCTGGGCTGTGACTTGTTGGGTGCCTTGGACTTAGGTTGTGACTCTAGTTTTAAGTGAGATAAGACATCTAACTATTACTAGGATTTCTTGTTAGTCCTTGATGTGTTTTAATCATCGTTAAGTGAACTTAAGATAGGGTATAACATAAATAGTAGTAAAATTACAATGAAAATAATTCATAATAATTAAATAACAATTTCTAAATAGGTCTAGTTTGAATCTGCCTTATACTCAGACATATTGTGCTGGCTCTTTTCATTGTAAGGACACGCTGCCACAAGTCATACTTTGAGAGAGATAAGGTTAAATTTATATGGTATTAGGTTAGAATTGCAAAATAGGTTTGGTTTGGATTTTCCTTATACTCATACATATTGTGCTATCTCTTGTCATTATAAGGACAAGTTGTCAAGAGTCATACTTTGAGAGAAATAAGGTTAAATTTATATTCGATCAGGTTAGATACATACCGTAACAAATCTAAGTCACAAAGTGAGAACATATGATTAGGATAGCATCAATTATGCTTAGCCAAAACCACAAATAGGCACCCTAAAAGTCACATCTCCCTCTCGCAGACTTAACACCACTATTGACATATCATCCAGGGTTTGACATAATCATAGATCAAGTAGGATAGGGCACTACAGTACTGGTACATCAATTACGGTTCAACAAAGAAATGGATACGACAGTCACAGTCACATGGTCACTATTGATTGTTTTCACCTTTAAACAATTTTTAGAATATGTTAAAATTATAGAAAGAAGTTAATTAGGATTCACCTTTGATGATTAATACATAGATTTTAGTGGCATGTCATTCCTATGTTCTAACATTTCATTTGTTGTTATTAAGAAATTGCAGACACACTTATTATTTGTATCATATGTTTCAACACCACTTAGTTTCCATATTATTATGTTACTACCATGTTATGTGATATTTATCTTGAAAAACAAAGAAAGGGAGATTTATTTTGTATCCCATCTTGTTTTATTGCAACATTCACAAAAAAACACATTATGTTATTTACTTTAATTCTTAAAGAGTTAATTTTGCTTTAATTGATGATATTTTTTGGGTTCTTTCCATTGATTTTTCTTCCATTCGCACCACTTGTTAGGTGTCCATAAAATTGAATGTACTTGAGATTTGATTTGGCTTATCAAAACATAAGAGACTATTGACATCATTACTGTAATTGTAAGGATCACAACCTTAATATGGAACACAATTTGAGATATGTAATTGTAGTAGTAATAACGCTTGAAACTTTATCATATGACAAAGATATGGTCACCATTTTAAGGAATTGTGCATAAACTCAGGAATTTCTCAATTGATAAATATATATATTTATATTATAAGACAACTCTCATAAAATTTATTGATGAGCCTATTTTCCTCGATTGTCAACCCACAGTTAGACCAACTAGGCTAACTGTCACACATAACCACTAAATTATTTACTAGTAAAGTAGAAATGGACTCTATCTTTTGTGAAAAAATTTTCATCACATGACTTGCACTCATAGATCATAATTTACACGCTACCTAACAAAGTCACATGTTTTTCATTAATTTTCTAATAGTCACAAAAAAATGGATTTTATTTTATTTGATAATAAAGGAAAAGGGTTAGGGAGCTTGTGATTACTCACCACTTGACATTTTGACACCGTACCTATGAGTCACCTCCATTGCTTTCAATTTTTCACCTACTTTAGTTACCTAGAGAAAATATAAATAGAGTTTAGGAGAGAGGAAATGATTCTAGTTGTGGATGAGCCAATGTTTTAATGATTTTTTATAAACTTTAAGTTTCTTTGAAGAAGGGTATTGGTGGATTGGACGAGTGGGTATGGAGTAAGTGATGGTGGAAATATTGTGCACAATTTCAGTGGTTTTTTTTCTTCTCCTCATTGTGAGAAGTTTAACTCTTTAGAGGTCAGTTAACCAAGAAGTTTCTTGGTCAGTTGACCAAGATGATGATGTGTGATGTCCTCTCTCCTATTCAGTTATTTCTAGGTTGATTCTCAAGGGATTGGCCACAAATTGATGATGTCACTAGCACCTAACCCTTAGGAACAATATTGAGGACTAGCGTCTCACATCATCTATTTTGGATCTTCTCCTTATACAATGATGATACAAATATATGAAATAATGTACCTTGAGAGAGAAAATATTAAAGTCCTTGGACTTGTTGGTCCTATGGGTAAAATGGGTTGTTTATCCACCTTTATGGTTTTTATCAACTTAACTTCATGTTTTTTATTGTTGGACCATTGCTACCCTATCCTAAGTCAACTTAAATTTATGGTTTTTATTTTTTGACCATTGGTACCCTATCCTAAGTCAACTTAACTTTATGGTTTTTTATTTTTGGACCATTGGTACCCTATCCTAAGTCAACCTAATTTTATTTTATACTTTTATTGGTAATGATCCTAAGTATTATGGGTTACCTAAGAGAACTTTCTAGAAGGCTTGTCAAGATTATAATTTAAGTTCTTAACTTCATTCTCAAGGGCATCTTGACATTAGAAAAGTTCAGATTTGATCCTTTTTGCTTGAGAACTTGTTGTTGTTGGCTTGTGTGTGACACCTAGGGTTATTTTGAAGTTTATGCTGCCCCTATCTTCTTGTTAACAAAGTCGTGACTGTGTTATCACTTCTTGAGTATATCTGTGATTGTATGTTTCTATGTTTACTGGGAAGTGGATTGTTTGGGATGGTCGTGAGCTGTTACGACTGTAGCTGCCCTCTCCTAGCAAGTCGTGAGTTTTTTTGTTACATATTCTTCCAGCATGACTATGTCTTCTTTGCTGGATTGAATGTGTATCTCTTCTTCCAGCATGACTATGTCTTCTCTTCTTCCAGCGTGACTGTGTCTTCTCTACTATTGACTTGACTATGTGTCTCTTCTACCAATGTGAATATGTCTTCTTTGTTGCCAGCATGGTTGTGTCTTCTCTGCTTCCAGCATGACTTTGTCATCTCTCCTGGCTTGACTGTGTGTCTTCTCTACTAGCATGACTATGTTTCTCGACTAAGTTGTGACTTATGTCTTTTCCTTCTTAAGAGGTGTCACTGAAGCCTGCATAAAGGATTGAATTTTCTCTTCATGTTGATTAAGAAAATGAGGTCGGTACCCTTACTACTCTAAACCTATTAAAATCTCTCTAGAGTTACAGTATTTGTTGATCTAGGTGACTTGTCCCTTCAGTGACAAGATCAGAACCTAAAAAGTATCTGAGTATAAAGTTGATCCAAAACAATATTAGACCAACATTGTTATTATTATTTGTTATTTTTTTTTCCTATACACTGTCGATTATTGTTCATTAGTTTAACTTCATTATTATTGTTTATGTTATGTACATTGCAATTGGTAAAACATCTCAAGGAGCAACTTTAACACAGTGACCAATGGAGTGTTAAAGTTGAAATAAATGGGAATTATGTTTGAATTTTATTGCAACAGTACTATTTTGGATCTAACCTTGGTTTCAGTTCTATTTATGCATTCAAGTATATCAAATCCTAACCTAACCCTGAGCTTTAAAAATTTTAGGTAGGTAATGAGGGTCTGTTACAACTCCCTTTTAACACACTAGATCCCCACACATGACACACGAGACACAAAGATAAATTATATGGCCTAATACCATTTATTTTTGTCATATCCCATATCATAGGCCATATCAACCATCATTGATGTACACAATCTTGAAATTTTCACCATACTCAACTTGTAGGAAAACAATTCCCTACTTAAGGTTGTGTGATGTCCTAGGGGACCACAAGTGGTCCATGACAACCTTGAGATGAATTTTATTTATTAAGTACCTAATAATTAGTGTTAAACCAAAGAACCATCCCTCATTCACACTTCCTTAAAATGGTGACCATATCTCACTTATGCATCCTTCCGATGGTGAAATTGGGAGAAAGGACACATGAGTGTATTTTTCATGTCTCACATGGGCATCCTTTTTTGTATCCACATCTACATAAAAAAAATGTAGATGTCTATGAAATAAACATAGGGAAATTTTGATCTAAATTAGAAAAAATAAATCCTATCATAAGATGCATAAGTTTGTAGAAAAATAGACCATCAGTGGATGAAAGGATTCAATTTTTTCTCATTAATGGGAAACTACAATGATTCTTCCTTAGAGTTTGTAGTGATATAGTCCATGATTGAGGGTCCAAACCTAAGATGATCAAAGTTTCTTTGATTTCCAAGGTATTCATGTCTTTGATATAACATTTATCATAGATCTATTTCCTTGAAGAGGGAGGTATAATCCCCATTGAATTCAAGGGATATAACTATGGGTATATGTTTATGTAAAAACAAATATTAGGGAAATTACAGTCCTCTCAAAAATCTCCATTGAATGTCTACATCATTATATTTGACTTATATGTATGAAAGAATTTTGATAAAGATTCCATTATTAATCTTTAATATCTTTTTATCGAACAAGAATCGACATATGTTGCACCATGATATGATATCACAATTTGTGAGTGGGGGATTGAAAAACATCACATATAATCTTTTCTAAGACTCTCCCTATGATATCTCAAATAGATCAATAATTGAGTAGAGACTTTCCAGCTTGGATTATAAATACTTTATAAGAAATCATTTAAGTAATTATTTTTCTTTGTGCTTATATGTCATCTAAGTATTAAAATTATTACTATAGTTTAGATCTCACTTACTCACATACTACTCAAATTTTCTTGGGAATAAGATATTCGTTACTTAAAATTGAGGCATGTTGCATTTGGTTACAATAAATGCTCCTTCTAAGGGAAAATATCTCGTTAATGAAAAACTCCAACGATTCTCCCTTAGAGTTTGTAGTGATATAATCCATGATAAAGGGTCCCAGCCTAGTGTGATTAAAGTTAGTAAACTAAGGAAAAATAACTTGATTACAAAGAATTAATAGTTAGTAAAATAAAACCAACCTTGAAACAAAAACAAAAACTACATAGGACATATATAGTTGATGCTTAAACCATTTGTTCTTTCTAATGAATTTTTCATTATAGTCCCTAAGTTGGCTATGTTTGCCTTAATGGATAAACATCATATTAATCCTATCTTCTTGATCTAAGAGCCCCATTTATGATAAGTTGTTCATGCATGTTATGCATGCTCGTTGATGTTAATTGCAACTTGCTTGATGTTATTTGACGTTAATTGCAGGGACAACATAATGCAACTAATGACTAGTGGAAAATCCCATGACTCTGGTTATTTATATTTTAATAGTTACATAAATAAAATTATTATATACACTAAATAAGACTACATGCAAGTAGTCATTATCGTACTTATGGTTAATATAAGTTTAAATGATTGTTTAGCTCATTAAATATCCACAACAAAGATTAAATCATTGGGTGTTGGTCTCTCGGTCTAGAGAAAGAATATTTGTGTGGTTGATGAATTACAATGTATATCACGATATGTTCTCGCAATGTATAGTGTTTGGAAAATGTATACATTTTTTACCATAATGTGAGGCAAATGAATATTTTTTACCATGAGAACATATCGCCACATACATTGTTAGTAAGTTAACTATTCGAAGATGTATCATAAAGTGGCTTCTTGCAACTAACGACTAGCGGTAAATCCAATGAAAATAATCTTACATGCAATCATATTTCTCTTAGAACAATATTTCTAAATAAGTAAAATGACTGTCATTGAGATGGGTTTGATTTATTTTCAAGTTTAGTCAATGAGATAACATGAAGCAGAAATTTTAAAAAATGAAGATCACTTCAATCTTTTCATAGTTATTTTACAGTGTACTTCAGTTTTGCTACATCTGCATACTAACCTGCTTCTATTTGTTGCAATGTCTCCAAGATGCATGCAATGTCTACACCAATAATGAACATTGTCTCAAATTATTCAATGAAAAAGATGCCAAGAGCATGATTACTCCCAATTATGAAACTCTACATGGCATGAACGGTGATACATTTTTCTAGCAAAGACGTCCTGTATAGCCCTAAGTTGGGCAGGGACACCTACCGATCAACTATTTTTTTTAAACTACTCAACCTCATTGCATTTTTGACGACATTAATTCTATATTCAACGGGATTTCGTACAATCAATGGTAACTTCGTCGGATTTTTGTATATTTTCTCTTTAATTCATCGTATTTCCGACGTCGGTTAACCGACCATTAGGGTGGATTAAGGTGTCAATTAATGGACACTTAATTCACCGCATTTTCGACGACAGTCCTAGAAATGAACGTTGGTTCATCAACAACCTATTTGTCATGTTATTATTCGATTGACCTTTCGGTCATGCGACTAATTCTTGTTGCATTTATGACATATTGTTGGGATTTTCAGATATCTAATGCAATTCTATCGACGTTTAAAAATAGTCCACCTTGTCAGATGTTAGACGGAGTCTTGTCGAAATTCAGACAAATATTACATCATATTTTGGGTTCAAATTTACTTGTGTGAATTGAAGACACCTTGAAGGAAGCTCATCCACTGGTGACACCCAATAGGGTTACAAGAGAGAGCAAGGTGCTAGAGAGTTATTTTAGTTAGTTTTCTATGGCGAGTAGAATCGATGAGTCTGAGCCATATTATTATGGGTAGGAAGTAGCTGATCAGGTCTGGAGAGATGCCATGATGGAAAAGTATGCTTCCATCATGAAGAATGGTGTCTAGAATATTGTGTAGAGACCAGAGGGGAAGTCAGTGGTGACTTCCAAGTATCTCTATAATATTAAATATGATACATATAGTATCATTGAGAAGTACAAAGCTTGATTTGTGGCAAGTGGGTTTTCACAGGTTGAGGGAGTTAACTATTATGAGATATTCTCTCTAGCTTCTAGATACACTTCAATAAGAGTAATGATCTCCATTGCAGCAGAAATGGGTTGGAAGATCCACCAAATGGATGTAAATATTGATTTCCTAAATAGATTCATAGAGGAGGAGGTGTACATTGAGCATCAAGTGGGATTTGAGGTACATGGGAGAGAGTCGCATGTGTTGAGGATGAGGAAAGCAATGTACGATCTAAAGCAAGCTCTAAGAGCTTGGTATTTTAGGATTGATACTTACTTGCAGCAGATGGACTTCTAGAAGATTGAGGCAGATCCCAACCTTTACTTCATTGTTGTTAGTGGGGATCCACTCATTCTAGTAATGTATGTGGATGACTTGTTTATTATAGGAGCAGTGAAACTCATATCCTGGTGTAAGAAAGATATTGCTATAGAGTTCGAGATGAAATACATAGGTTTGTTGCATTACTTTTTGGGCATGGAGGTTTGGTAGGAGGATGGCAATATATTTATGGTACATGGCATATACAAAATTGATATTCTTAAGAGATTTTAGATGGACGACTATAAGCCTATGGCCACACCTATGACAACAAACTAGGATAAGATTATAGTTGCTGAGGAAAAGTTGGCTGATTCCACTAGGTACTATCATCTTATTGGATCGTTGATGTATTTGTTCAACACTAGGCCATATCTGTGATATGTTGTCAATACATTGAGTTATAGGGTGGATCCTAGGAGTGTGCACTAGATGTAAGCAAACCATGTGCTTAGGTATATTTGTAATATCCCAAATCCCAATATTTTCTAATTCTATGCAACAATCTCTGTCGTATATTGGATAACTATGAATAAATTAAAGAGCAAATGGTGAAACCGTATAACTTACCCTGAATGAGACTAGGGAAGATATCTCACTGCCGAAACCCCTCTAGATGAAGACGTCGTCTCCAACCCCAACTGTTGTGCTGCACGCTATGCTACTATTCAAGAGCTCCAAAAATAATCATCCTTAAAAGTAAGTCTCCTCTCACTTTATATTCCTTTTATAACTTTCAACTGCGAAAACCTTAACCTTTGACCTAATTAGGTCACTTCAATTTTTAATTTACAGTTGACTTGCATGCATGTGCATTGAGACTTAAATGTGTGCATGCATCTTTAAATAATGCTTAGATGGCATGCATGATAGTGGCCTTTGGCCCCGGTGGCCCTTCTTCACCTAATGGTGATAACATATTGATGCCCTATATTTTCTATAGATGGCACCAGTCCTTAGATGATTCCCTAACTGTCAATAACCGCTCGAACCCAGAGGAATCACATAGGTTAGCAGTTTTGGTCCTCAATGCCTAATCAGATGAGGACATTACAGTCCTCCCTGCTTGAAATTACTTGTCCTCAAGCAATTGCAAACTGGGATGCTGCAATACATGTTCACTTTCCCATGTGGCATCCTCTAGTGGTAGTTGTTTCCACTGAACCATGTATTCCCTAATTACCCTGTTCCTGAGTTTCCTTTCTCTAGTCTGTATGATCCATTTAGGAATCAGTATCAGTAATCCTTCATCATCTAAAGGAGGAAATTCTGTTGATGGAACAATGTGTTTCCCAAGGGTATTTTTTAGGTTGGACATATGAAACACATTGTGAATTTTACTTTCCTGTGGTAGTTCTAGTTCATATGCCACCACTCCCACCTTCCTGATTATTTTGTAGGGTCCATAGAAGCGAGGTTTTAACTTTTTCGCTCCTTTCTTCTTAAGTGAACACTGTCTGTAAGTTTGGAGCCTTAAGTATACCAAATCCCCTACCTCAAAGATCCGCTCAATCCTATGTTTGTATGCATATAACTTCTATTGATTCTGGGATGTCTGTAAGTTTTCCTTCAAGATTTTAAGAATATCTTGACTGTCCTGTATCCAATCCTTTGCCTTAGGAGCCCTACTGTCTCCAAATGCCAAATATGCATACTCCAAGGCCTTGTAGCCATATAATGCCTTGAAAGGTGTAATCCTAACAGACATGTGATAGGTAGTATTGTAGCAATACTCCCCTAAGTGTAGTCATTTGATCCAGGTTCGTTGATGCCATGTTACGTAGTTCCTCAGATATCCTTCAATCCATTTGTTGACTATTTCAGTTTTTCCATCGCTCTGGGGATGATAGCTCATACTAGTAGCTAGTTCGGTCCCCACTAATCTGAATAGTTCATGCCAGAAGGCACCTGTGAATATGCTATCCTGATCACTGACAATGGTCTTAGGTAACCCGTGTAACTTGAAGACCTCCCTGAAGAATAACTCAACTACTTGAGTTGCAGAGTAATCTGATGATATAGAAAATAAATGTACAAACTTGGTCAGTCTGTCAACTACTACATATAAACAATCCTGCCCTTGGACCTTGGGCAATCCTGTAATGAAGTTCATGGAGACGCTTTCCCACTTTTGTTCTGGAATTGGTAGTGGTTGAAGCAACCCTGCTGGATGTATGTTCTCAATCTTGTTATGTTGACAGATGCTACATTCCTGTACATGCTGCATAACTTCTCCTTGAAGCCCTTCCATGAGAACCTCTCTCGGATCTGTTTGTAGGTCTTCAAGAAACCCTGATGTCCTGATAATGGAGAGTCATGTGCTGCTTGTGTGATTTTTTTCCTCAACGTGGATTCTGGGACAAGGTATATCCTATTTTTGTAATAGATGATGTCATCAACAACCCGTACCTGTCATCCTGAATTTGTCCATCCAATAATTCGCAAGTGAATTTATTTTTGGAGTATTCTACTAAGAGAAGTGCCCTCCAATATGTTGGCACTCATTCAGTTCCTTCTACTCCAAGAAATACTTGAGGCTATTATGATCTGTTTTGATTTTGAACTTGCTTCCCACCAGGTACTGTCTGAATTTCGTGAGAGCATGTAAGATGGCTAGCATCTCTTTGTCATATATGGAGTAGTGGCACTCGTAGTTCTTCAATTTACAACTCTCAAATGCAATAGGGTGATGATTTTGCATCAGTACTGCTCCTAACCCTTCCCCTCATGCATCAAATTCTACTACAAAGGGTTGTGAGAAGTTTGGTAATGCTAAAACTGGACAAGAACTCATAATAACTTTCATCTCCTCGAAGGTTTTCTGTGCTAAGTCTGTCCAGGTGAATGCTCCCTTCTTTGTGAGATCTGTGAGGGGTGCTGCAAATTGGGAGAATCCCTTGTACCGTTGGTAATAGGTGCACATAACTAAGAAACCTCTCAATTCGGTGACTGTTTTTGGCGTGGGCCAATCTCTGATAGCTCATATTTCCTCCATGTCAACCTGTACTCCTTCCTCGTTGATTATGTGTCCTAAGTACATCATTTCCTTCATGCCAAATTCACACTTGGACATCTTCATGTAAAGCGAGTGTTCTTCTAGAATGCTCAGTACTTCATCCAGGTGTTTTAGATGCTCTTCCCATGTTTTGCTGTAAATCAGGATGTCATCAAAGAATACTAGCAAAAACTTACATAGTTGAACGCTGAAGGTATGGTTCATGCATGACTGGAAAGTGGCTAGAGCATTGGTGAGTCCAAAGGGCATGACCAAAAAATCATAGTGACCATAGTGACAGCGAAAATCTGTTTTGGAGATGTCTTGGTCCCTCACTCTGATCTGATGGTACCCCGAGCCAAGATCAATCTTGGAGAAGTATTTGGCTCCCCGAAGTTCATCCATGAGTTCATCAATTCTAGGGATGGGATACCTGTTCTTAATGGTATTTTTATTGAGTGATCGATAGTCGATGCACATTCACAGTGTACCATCCTTCTTTTTTACCAATATTACTGAGGATGCAAAGGGGCTAGAACTGGGCCGAATATATCCAAGCTCCAGTAATTCTTTGATTGTTTTCTCGATCTCATCCTTGTATCTTTTGGGATGCCGATAAGGAGTGGTGATGAATGCTTGTGTCCCCTCCTCTAGCTCAATAATGTGTTCAAAGCCTCGATCTGGCAGTCTACCTGATGGAAGATCCTGAAAAACCTTTTCATGCTTCTGTAGCAAGGCTTGAATGTCACTTTGGTGTTGTGTGCTGGTTTCTGGGGGTTTCCTAAAGGTGACCAAACATTCTATAGCCCATTCTATATCATCCTGTCGGAGTAATACCTCCATTTTCTGTGACGAGACCAGTTTTGGGGGATAAGTGTTCATGCCCCTCAAAACTACCTGTTTGTCGTCTGGCCCCTGGAATTCCATTTCCATTGCCCGGTAGTCTATAGTGTATTTCCCTATGGAATAAAGCCACTAAACACCCAATACTACATGAGTATCTGATACATCTACTACATAGAATGAATCTGTCATCTTATAGTTACCTAATGTGACATTCAATTTTGCAATCCAGTAGTTGCACTCCATGCTGGAGTTCTCGGCTACTGCTACAGTGAATCCTTCAAACTTCTTGGTCTGAATACCTCTCTTGGCTACCCAAGCGGAGTCAATGAAATTGTGGATTACTCCCCCATCAACCAATACTCCTACTCTATGACTCTGTACTACTCCTCTGACCCTGAGAGTATGGAATCTTGGTACTCCAGATAATGTAGCAATGACTCCCTCTGGTGTATCACCCTAGTGTGATTCTTCCTTAGCTTCCCGTAGTTCTTCTATGGATTCCTGCTCATAGCCATCCTCATCATTGTCCAAATATACTTCGATGTAGTGAGCCTTCACCTTCCCTGCACACCTGTGTCCTAGTACCCATGGTTCCTGACAAGTGAAACATAGTTTCTTCCTCCTCAAGTCTTTTCTAATGTCCTCGTCTAACCATGTTTTCTTGGGAACATCTTGTTGGAAAGGTTTCTTGTCCTTGTCCCTAACAGGAAAGTTGGTTTTGAGTGGGAACCTGTTCTTGGGGACTGAATCCTGTAGATCTATGGCTCTGCTAATGGCATCCTACAGAGTGGGGGGTTTGTAGGCTTTCACCCATCCCCGTAGTGGCTCTGTTAGGGCCTCAGTGAATAACATAGTCAACCTGATCTCTAACACATCTGTTACCATGACCGCTATCCTCTGGAATTTTGAGATGAAAGCTTCTGCACTACCTGTCTATTTGAGTTGAGCCAACTCCCTGAAATGTATCTCTGGATCCTTCCTGTCAAACCACTCCATGAGCTTCTCAGTGAACTCACTGTAGGAGTGCATGGTGTTGTGACACAATGTCACCAATCCGTGGTACCACCACTTGTGAGCCTCTCCGTCCAGGTGGAATGTAGCCAATTTAATGGCATTTGTCTCTGTTATGGGATTGAGTTGGAAATAGGTATCCAACTTTTGAACCCATATCCTCGCTGAACCTCCATGAGTCCCATCAAAGTTTGGGATGGCCAACCTGCCCAAGGTCTTTTGCAACTCATAGTTGTGATTGAATCCTTTGTTGAAATTCTTGGGCCTGTTCCTACTCTTCATGTTGCAGAAATCTGAAAAATACATGGTAGCATGAAACTCATCCCCTAAGTCCCTGTATTCCTGCAAATAAGCCCCAAAATGTTCGTTAGGTTCTACCTGCATGACTGGACCACCTACTGTATCTGCCAAGAAGTGAGGCATGGTAGGCCTATTGGAAGGTCCATATATGTGCGGTGTATTCTGTATATTAGTGTATGCAACCTTTCCACTGCTGCTTGTAGATCCTCGATCTACCGGTGAGGGAGGTGTACTGTTGATACCTATGTCTGGTTTCGCAAATAATCTGTTGATTGCATTGAGTACATATTTTTTCCCTTTAGTTAAGTCTTGCAATGTAGATACTAAGTTGTGAAACTCCATCCTTTCCTCCTCTTCTCCCATTCCTTTTCCCTTATCAGAGTGTATACCTATTTGTTCCATGTCTGAGCTGATATCCTCTAGTTGGATATCCTCAAATTCCCCTGTGTATCTACTCTTTCTTCTCCTATAGGTTATAAAAGGGTCTCCTTATGTATTCATCTATTTTTCATTTCTTAATCCCACGGCTAGCCAAGAAGATAGCTCTGATACCACTGTAGTATCCCAAATCCCGATATTTTCTAATTCTATGCAAATATGTTGATACAGCCGGGCATGCAAACTGCCATGAAAAATTCCCTATTTTATAACAAAAATTAGGGTTAGGGTTTGTAGGATAGAATGAACACTTACCACTGATAAGCTGGCTGGACTGCTCCTGAGAGAATATGCATGCATCAAGAGATGAATCGGATATGAACTGGTATCTTCTTCTTCCAGTGATACCCCAGCAGCACAAACCCTAAATCAGTTAAGGGTGACATTTTTAGTGAAGGAGGTGTCCGATGAAGCTGCTGATTTGCAGGATTGATAGTCTTCCTATGCCGGAGAGAATGACTGGCACATGCCATTAGAGGAAATTTGGGGTCTAAAATGGGCCTTATAAGAAAACATGCCAAAATAAGTTTTTGTGAGTTGGAATTCAAGAACCAATAGAATTTCAATAAAATAAGTCAACCATAATGGTTGAATTGGCATATTTGTCATTAAAAAAAACTACTTTTTTTGTTCGTATTTTCGACATATCTCATTGTGTTTTTACTCAAATTTCGATCGGGAGAGCTCGTTGGATGTGGAATTTGATTCTGCATACAACGAGTACCCACACTGCATACTTTTGATGGATCCCTCTACCCAAAAAACAAGAAATACCTGAAAAAATGTGATGATGACATCATCATCACATTTTTTCAGGTATTTCTTGTTTTTGGGGTAGCGGGGTCCATCAAAAGTATGCAATGTGGGTACTCGTTAGATGCGGAATCAAATTCCGCATCCAACGAGCTCTCCCGATCGAAATTTGAGTAAAAACACAGGGAGATATGTCGAAAATACGAACACAAAAAGTAGTTTTTTTCTTTCTTCCTCCAAAATTAATTAATATTATTTTATTATTTTAACCATTATTTTATTATTTTAACTATTATTTTATTATTTTCCTTAGGAGGCCCATTTTAGACCCCAAAATTCCTCTAATGAAAAATTCTGAGGTCTCTAGGCAAGCTAGTGAATTGTTCCAGACGTGCAACTGCTCACACCCTCCTGATCCTGAAATGGTTGATAACTGCTCAAGATGAGCACGATCGGATCTGATAATCACTGGGTATTGAAGTAAGATGCCGATGATGAGAATGGTGCCTAATTTTCAAAGGTAAACTGAGATCTAAAGACCCAGCAAATGATTAGGGATTTTCAGTTGAAAACCCTTTATGGCTGCACACGTGCCCCTGCAACAATCTCTGTCATATACTGGATAACTATGAATAAATTAAAGAGAAAATGGTGAACCTGTATGGATTACCCTGAATGAGACTAGGGCAGATATCTCATTACCGAAACCCCACTAGCTGAAAATGTTGTCTCCAACCCCAACTGTTGTGCTGCACGCTGTGCTGCTATTCAACGGCTCCAAAAATAATCATCCTCAAAAGTAAGTCTCCTCTCACTTTATCTTCCTTTTATAAATTTCAACTGTGAAAACCCTAACCTTTGACCTAATTAGGTCACTTTAATTTCTAATTTGTAGTTGACTTGCATGCATGTGCATGGAGACTTAAATGTGTGCATGCATCATTAAATAATGCTTAGATGGCATGCATGATGGTGGCATTTGGCCCCGGTTGCCCTTCTTGACCTAATGGCGATAACATATTGATGACCTAGATTTTCTATAGATGGCACCAGTCCTTAGATGATTCCCTAACTGACAGTAACCACTCGAACCCACAGGAATCACATAGGTTAGCAGTTTTGGTCCTCAATGCCTAATCAGATGAGGACATTGCAATATTAGAGGTACAATGGACTATGGATTGAATTATGAGAGGAGGGATTGAGTACAGTTAGTTGGCTATACCGATTCTAACTGGGGAGCTAGTGTAGTGGATAGGGAAAGCACCTCTGAATGTCATTTTAGCTTGCGTTCAGCAGTTATGTCATGGTTTAGCAGGAAACAAAATTCAATAGCATTAAATTTTGTAGATGAAGATTATATGGAAGATAGTTTGGCTAGTTGTGAGGCTATTTAGCTTCATAAGATGCTAGTGGTTCTATTTGATTAGCGATTGGAGCCAACTGTGATTTACTATGACAATCAGAGTTGCATGAAACTCACGTAGAGTCTAGTTTTTCATGATAAGTCCAGGCATATTGATATTAAGTATCATTTAATGTGAGGTCATTTTCAAAGGGGAGCAGTTCAACTTCAGTACATGTCTATAGATGAGCATATAGTAGACATTCTCAGAAAGTCACTTGGGAAAAACAAGTTTGTATATTTAATGGACAAGTTGAGAGTGGTGTAGAGCACTTTCCTTGTTAAGAGAAAGTGTTGAAATTTTAACAAGGAAATATGTTGACCCCTAACCTTTCTTCATGCAGAAGCAAAATTCTCTTATTATGATGCATGCAAGGAATGCATGATGCATAAATTTTAATGTGAAAGTGTTATTTCGCATGAAAAATAATTTAGCTATTTGGAAATCTAAAAGCTAGAAAACCCATAAGAGAGTTGAGAAGGAAAAGGTAAGGGGGTGTTTTGTTGTTAGATAATTCATCTAACAAAAGAGAGGGTGAGCACTTGCATGGGAAAAAGGAAACATTATTGATAAGAGAAGGCACAAATTCTAGCAGAAGGAGGGAGCACATCTGAGAGAGATTTCACAGATTTCAGGCTGAGAGAAAATCCATTGGAGGATGAGACTGCTTCTGAGATATATTGGATTCATCGACAAAGAGATAGACATTGATCAGATGGATAGGAGGTACATTATTTGAGAGGAAGAGGTGTACCTCACTAGAGGGGATTAATCTCAGTGAATGAGTTCATCATTTTGAGAGAGGGGCATCACCAAGACCATGATCCAACAACAGAGGAGCGTGAGGCCCATTTCAGAGAGTAGCTTTAGAGAGAGAAACATTCAGAGAGAGGGGCACATTCATTCATAGGTGTTACGGAGAGAAACTTCCTATGGCTTGGGGTGTACCACAACAGACAAAGAAACCACAGAAATCAATCCCTTCCCAATATGCAAGAGAAATAAAACATCTAACACTAAAGGATCTCGAATCATACCTTATTCTGGATGGTTGAAGTAGATCCCCATTGAGATTTTTTCAATCCTGCTTGCTTTAGCATTTCACTCTCAACAACAGTAAACAAAGAAAGCATGCTATATAATATAGTGTTAGGCCTACTCTAACATATATAATCAATAATGCATAAGCAATTAAAACATCCATGGATTCAATATTCATTTAAATGCACATCATTAAACAGGAAAAGATATTTCTATTAATAAAATCATAGATTACACAAGTGACAACCTCTGTCGGCACGTCTGTGAACCGAAGAAACTGAGTCCTCCACCTGGACCTCCACCACCTCAATCCTCCATCTCTCGATAGCAAGCTCACAAGAAAAGGAAAGCTTGGGAAGAACACAAAGCGCTCCAAGGGACACAGGGATGTTGACTCAAGTATAATCAAGCTGCAACAACAATGGACTACAGTTTTCTTGCTCTTCAATTCCTCCTCTTCAATGTATCCAAGGGGTTCCTTATATAGTGCTTCAATGGGGTAATGGAAGGTCAAATATGAGCGATCTCGAGGTATATGGAAGGCCAAGAGGCAAGTGATTCGGATCCACATCAAGGAAAACTCCAAAAATATTTGAACTTATGCACACATCCCGATGTACGCGGGTTTGAGATCAATATCCGCGTATATACGCGGGAAAGGGATTAAAAGTCACGTACAACAAATAACAGGTGTTTTTAGGGATGATCTTGGAAACATCAAAGGTACAATATTGGTCCATGGGGTCCAAAGAGTCTACAGAGGCACAAGGAAAGACATAAATGTGTGATCAACAATGTGTGGTAAAATCAGTTGTAACAGATGCCCCCTAATGTGTGAGGTTAGAGGGGTGACATGATGGCCGAAATACATTATAAATCCATCCCAAAAGTGGAGTGATGAAGAACCAGGTGGAAGAACCAGCCATCCATCAGTATAGTACAATAATCAATCTCTGCATATGAATGCAAATACATATAGTGATCCCAGATACATAAGAGTACAATGGCCGTGAATAGGCATGATATACAAAATGTGACATGTGTGGTCATCGCCATGTACAATATATAATAGATCAGAATATCCATGATGAAGATATACAAAGGATTAAGATCTCCATAGAAACTGAAGATATAGAATGGATCAAGATCTCCATAATGGATAAAGATATCTGACATACACTGGAATCAAGTCACGAGAGCTGAAATCTCATGAACACTAGCACGATCAAGGAGGTAGCATATGTGGAATTCCACCAATCTGGAAAGTCTTCTACACAAATCGCTACAAGTACATGTCCTACTATGTGAATAGAGGTGTCGATGTCGAACATAGTAGTCCATCATCTGATTACCGGTCATTGATGTATATCATTAACAGACACAAGATCACCCATCGATAATGAAAATGGGAATCAATGTACTAGAATGCAATCTAACAAGTGTGAATATATGTGTTGAGATCGAACACTTAAAATAATCCATCGATTAGGGGACATTGATGTATTCCCAAAACTATAGATGGCAAGAGAACCTACCACTGATGACTATAAGTCTCAAGGCACTCAAATGACTCTAGACTCCTATCCTAGAATAAATGATCTGAAGTCGATGGGATGGAATCCACTGGAAGGAGGGATTTAAGGCACCCCCCATCAACCAACATGAGGTACTCAGCAACGCTGTATAATGTGGAAGGACTCGAACAAGATGTGCATGAACCAGTAATAGTACCGAGAATGGCTGACATGCAAAGTCAAGACAACTAAGGAATGGCCGACTCAGGATTCAAATTCCTTCGAACAAGAGCATAAAGGCAAATGGTGACTGAATGTAGGTAGCATAGACTCAATATACAAAACTGGGACATCTCTGCGACATAAGAGGCATCAACAAAGGCTCCATAGGGACTAGAAGCTTAACAAGTCGGTGGAGATAAACTCAGAGAAACAAGCACAGCTCCTAAATTCAAACTATCAACCCAACCAACGGATGTGATATACAACGCTCTATTCAAAGGTGACACAACTCAACTCCTGCCAAAGGTAACATCTTTTCCTATCTGGATTTTTGGTTTTTTATTTTTTTTGGACTTTTTCAGATATTTTGAAAAGATTGAAAAAGAATAAAAGTGATTTATAGTTAAAAATATAGGAGGAGACGAGTGTCCAAGGACAAACAAACTAGTTCCCAACAACGGAACATACCTATGCTCAATTCAAGGAAACATGTGCAGGATAATGACACTTGGGGGAAAGTCCCCTCCCAGTTAAAAAATGGAGTATCAAGCTACAAAAGATATGTAAAATGGCTCTGCTTGGATAGACATGAGACAAGCTCGGGCTATATGGCTGATAATCAAAGTCAAGGAAGCCAACATAAGGCTGAAATAAGACAAGCAAAACTCATGATAATGCAATTACAACTTGATATATACAAGGGAGTCCCAGGGGAATAGCCAGCATAAAGTTCAAGAGGAGTATGAAGATCTTTCTCAAGGACATGGCGAGACTACATGGGGCTCCTGGACCTAAGAGAGGATTCACAACATGGGTACCAAATGCAAAAGGGAGCTAACTAGGACACCCATGTATATGAAAGCTCTACCATTCACATAGTACCACTTCTAACAGTAGCATGAAGTTTCTGTGATACCATGGAATGGGTTTGTACCTAAGGTTAATATGGAACGGTCATAAGGCAGTGCATAAGTGCAAGCGTATGTGATATCCTAAACCATATTCCAGTTCAGACATAATACATGTGATAGGAACAACCGGGTCGGAACCTCAGAGAGAGTGTACAAAAACTAGACCCTACATGACAACCATATCAGTCCAAAAAAACCCAAAATAGTCAACAAAGAATCCAGACTATAGGATATAGGGAGGAATGATCATGACAACTGCACCCAAAGGAAACAATTCGGTGAACGACGGGACATAAAAACGAAATTAAGGTGCAGACCCAACGTTCACACATCCACTACCACCCCCTTGAGGGTGACCACCAATGTAAAGACCAAGAAAAGGGAGTCAACATCCTCCACAAATGGAGTAGAGAGCGGAATGTGACCACTCCCAAATCAGTGAACATGATAAGGGGCTGTGATGCCCCCAAGTCCGACTCCAGGGTCCATACTAGGACCAAGGAGGGGTGATAGGATACCAATCATGCCAAAAATAAAAGGATCTGATCTGAGGGGTGATAGTGCACAAAGAGCACACTCCTAATAAAATCTACAGCCAAAATAAAATAAACCAAGGGGAGGATATGTGATCTCCCAAATGCAGCAAGTATGTCTCGCTTAGGAGAGGCTTGAAACTCCCATACACTACAAGCAGAGGTATGTAACCAATTATAGTCGCCCTCAGCTTCAATGCATAAAGCGACTGTGCTGTCCGACCTCTACCTGGACATGACACTTACAGAATAACCTCTGCAAGTACCCCTTGTGATACCTAGGTAAGGAAACTAAGGTCACCCCAATATAATCAATGCTCGGGTGGACAGTGGCAGGTGAGATTGACCGTATGGGCAGGGTAGAAAAGCCCAAAAATCTAGAAAGAGCCCCCAGATATGAATACAATCCTGGAAATATCTTCGGTGCTCACAGAAAAGTGACCAGGGATCATCCCAATCAGAATTGCGGGCACTCCCTTGTGCTTAACTCCCATGTAAGAGGCGCGTCTTGAGAAACACTAATTATACCAAGGATTTCACTCTCTCACTTGGACAGACACCTAATTGTTTTGTTTAGTAGTCTTGGAGATTTAACTTACAATTAACTATTCCAAGACCCTAAAACCTAATCTTGTTGATGCACCCTAGAAAAGAAAAGAGTGTAATTCATTTTATTATGCATTGATTTTACATGGCTGTAATTACTCAAAGGGTAAATGAACGTGCAACTAATGAAGTTATGATGCAACAAGAAGTAAAATGCACACCCAACAATTAATGCAAATGCACTGTGTAGAACGAAGAACAGGGTATGCTACTACGTGAAGTGCAAAATTTTTCCTTCAAATGTATATGCAATCATTCCTATATGAAAACCTAAACACAACTCTCATCCAATCAATCCAATGAAAGTACCTCCTCAAATCCATATCTAAGATGCAACTAAGAGTGCAACTATTTTGTATTTTTCAATATAAAAGAAAGAAAAATTCAATAAAAGTCATTTAAAACACAAGCCCAGTAAGACATCGAGACAAAAAAAGAGTAATGCACTAATGGCAAAACAAAAAAAAGAAATAAATGACTAGAACTTCAAAGAAAAAGCAATGAAAAAGTGGTCTATAGTCACAAAAGAAGCAGTCAATAGACACCATAAGAACCCAGGAAGACCAAACCACACTCACAACCCACACAACAACTTCCCACAACATCAAACTCAACCAAAAGGGAGTATGTACGTGACTGTTTAAAGAACAATTGCGTATGTACGCGACTTTTGGCCAAAAATTTGCATGTATGCATGGATTTTGGCCAAAAACCTGCATGTATACGCAACTTTTTGCCAAAAATCCGTGTATGTACGTGACTTTTGGCCAAAAACCTATGTATACAGAGAAGACAGTGGTAAAAAGCAGTCCAAGGGTCAAACCAATAAAGGGGAGTGTCAATGGATGAACATACTATAAAATGTGACACATAAACAGGGAGAAACAAAGAGCAAGTGAATAATATCAAGCACATTGTGCCCCCAAACCCCAAAGAAAAACAAGGAACATCCCCAGTATGGTCGCCAATTCTGTTACAGAGAGAAAATTCCTATGGCTTGGGGTGTACCACAACAGATAGAGAAACTGCAGAAATCAATCCCTTCCCAATATGCAACAGAAATAAAACATCTAACACTAAAGGATCTCGAATCATACCTTATTCCGGACGGTTGAAGTAGATCCAAGTTGAGCTTTTTCCAATCTCACTTGCTTTAGCATTTCACTCTCAACAACAGTAAAGAAAGCAAGTATGCTATATAATATAGTGTTAGGCCTACTCTAGCGTATATAATCAATAATGCATAAGCAATTAAACACATCCATGGATTCAATATTCATTTAAATGCACATCATTGGACAGGAAAAGATATTTCTATTAATAAAATCATAGATTACACAAGTTACAACCTCTGTCGGCACGTCTGCGAACTGAAGAAACTGAGTCCTCCACCTAGGCCTCCACCACCTCAATCCTCCATTTCTTGATAGCAAGCTCACAATCAAAGGCAAGCTTGTGAAGAACACAAAGTGCTCTATAATGAGCATAAAATAAGATTATAATTAAATAATTAAATAATTTATAGTTAGGTTAGTATGAAAGGAGGTGTCTCCTCATCATGAATGTCCAAACCATATTTAAGGCCAAGACATCATTGTAATATTCATCATCCAATATATTATTATTATACCTATTCATTATTAAAATGATAGTCGGATGCGACTAACGGACAACCGGATTCGGTTGCTTCATTTTGTATCAAAACAGATTCGCTCCTGCACTCTAAGCTCGGACTCAGCTCATCAATTCCTTATTTCTTCCGCTGCTTTATTTCACCCATATCTCTCTCCGCTCCGCTGCCCTCCACTCCCACACTCTCCCTTTGCTCCACCTTCTCAACTCCCTTGTCATTATTTGGGGTTTCCCTAGAATATAGGACATTGTCCAAAAACAAAAACATAAAAACATAAAAAAAAAGGAGAAAAAGAAAAAAGAAAAAAAAGGGTAAAGAATTGAAAAGAAAGAAGAAAGTTAAAAAGAAAAGATAAAAGAAAAAAGAAAAGTAAAAAATCAAAAGAAAGGAAAAAGAAAGTAAAGAAAAAAAGGAAAAGTAAGACCAACACATGGTTTTGCTTTCCAACTTCAACCTAGGTTGCACCCTCCCTCATTCCATGTAGCCCTACAAAAAAAAACAATATTAATAAAACAAATATTATTATATAATATTTTAAAACTTATTAATCCACCTTTTAATAAAATATTTAAATATAATATTTTTATATTTATTATTTTATTTCGACACATAAATTAATTATAATAATTATTATTAATTCATTAATTATTTCAAAGACATTTGTTGTCTTTTATTCCTCCATAAGTCAAAATAAACTTCCAAATACACACATTTGCATAAAAAGACCGAGGCTATGACGGAATTAAAAGACAAACTTGAGAAATTGGAGGAGGACATCAAGGCCCTCGTTGCCAACCAAGAAAAATTCAGAGAAGAAACAAAAAATAACAAGGCACTTAAGAAAGAAATCAAAGAAGATGTTTTTCTAGTACTAGGAAGAAAACTTGATGACAGAGTAGACATCATGCACAAGAAACGAAAAGAATTAGATGACGAGATGTATGTGATGACACAGAACATAAGCACCATGGCACAAAAATGGAGCATCATGACACAGAACCAGAATACCATGATAATGGAAATGTTACAAAAACTAAGGTCTAATAAAAACCATATCAGTAACTCAGATATGTTGGACCACTATGTCAACAAAAATGAGAGGAATAAAATTGATCAAGACAATAAACAAGACAAGGAGACTAAATATCGTAGGGATGACCAAAATGCCAATAATATATTTGATAAAGATAAGCTCGACCAAGATCATAATGAGAGTCAAGCTAGTATCATTGATAATAAGGACGATCCATCCAATGACAAAAGATGGATCCTACAATATGCAAAGGAATCCAAGTCAAAGGAATCAAATATCGTAGATTCATCTTCTACCTTAACTCTTCTACCACCCTGGAGAAACCTAAATGTAACACTATCAGGTGACTTCGAGTGTGAGAAGCCTCACAAAACGCCACTTCTCGAGATAAATCGTAAGGATAATAAAATGGAAACATTACGTGATGACATCATGAGTATTGTGGGACAAGCGGTCTCTAAAACAACGCTTGATATGGTCAGTCACAAAAATATTCCTCGTATTCATGTACATGGGAAATGGGACAACAATAATAAACATAATGGGGTACAAATTCAAGTTACAAATGAAAGGAAAATGACAAACTATTGCGTAAAGACTAAGCACATACCTAATACAAGTTCTAAAAAAAACATAAATGAAGTAATGACACTGTTTCAACACAAAACGAGAATGAAAAGACAATAATCTAAGCTTTGAGGACAAAGCTCACTTAAAAGGAGTGGCAATGTAATGAACATAAAATAAGATTATAATTAAATAATTAAATAATTTATAGTTAGGTTAGTATGAAAGGAGGTGTCTCCTCATCATGAATGTCCAAACCATATTTAAGGCCAAGACATCATTGTAATATTCATCATCCAATATATTATTATTATTCATATTCATTATTAAAATGATAGTCGGATACGACTAAGGGACAACCAGATTCGATTGCTTCATTAATGTAATGAACATAAAATAAGATTATAATTAAATAATTAAATAATTTATAGTTAGGTTGGTATGAAAGGAGGTGTCTCCTCATCATGAATGTCCAAACCATATTTAAGGCCAAGACATCATTGTAATATTCATCATCCAACATATTATTATTATTCATATTCATTATTTAAAATGATAGTCGGATTTGACTACTAATGGACCAACTGGATTCAGTTGCTCCATGCTCCAAGGGACAAAGGGATGCAGACTCAAGTATAAGCAAGCTACGATAACAATGGACTATAGTTTTCTTGCTCTTCAATTCCTCCTCTTCAATGTATCCAAGGGGTTCCTTCTATAGTGCTTCAATGGGGTAATGGAAGGTCAAATCTGAGCGATCTGGAGGTATATGGAAGGCCAAGAGACAAGTGATTCGGATCCACATCAAGGAAAACTCCAAAAATATTTGGACTTATGCACACATCCCGATGTACACGAGTTTGAGGTTAATATCCACGTATATACACGAGAAAGGGATTAAAAGTCGCGTATAACAAATAACAAGTGTTTTTAGGGATGATCTTGGAAACATCAAAGGTACAATATTGGTCCATGGGGTCCAAAGAGTCTGCAGAGGGACAGGGAAGGCGATAAATGTGTGATCAACCATGTGTGGTAAAATCAGCTGTAACAATAGGGGCGCATTACCTAGACATCTAGTAGAGATTAGGCTTAAGCATTAGAGTCATTGGCTTCGAGATAAGTTTGTGTTGGATATATTCTGATAGTACCTATTGTAACCACATAAAGATAATAAAAGCTTTTTTACTGTCTCACTGGTTTTCATGCAAGGATCTTTCTAGGATCACATTGATTGAAAATTCTATGTCCATTTTATGTGTGATTTCTATTGAGTAAAAAAAGTAAATGATAGCATGTGTTTCATGTTATAAATAATTGTATGTGCTAATATACATTCTCTAGGATTGAGAATCAAGGTTTAGTACTTGCATGTGATTTATAGATACTTGAGACCGATTTGAGACCAATTTGAGACTTGTGACTTAAAAGATGGTGTGGGATTCCTACATTAAAAATTTATAAGGCCTTCCTTTTATTGTTTCTTAGAGTATATGGCTCTCCAAAACTTCTATCCTTTTTGAGAATAGGTACATCCTTCCTACAAATTTGGAATACTCTCAATAAATTCCCTCTACTCAAAGCCATTAAACCTACACGGGTTATTGAAGCAAAATTCAAAGACAAGTGGATTACTTAGAAGTTTGGTACTCATTTGTGGAGAAGGAGGTTTAGTCTTCATGTTAGAGACTCACTTTCTAAAATTTGAGGCAGGATTAGGCAAGGGGTCCAATAATTTCATAAGAATTAATGGTACTAATTCTTTCACTTATGTTGTTTGTTGAAAATGTCCCTGAGAAGGTTCAAGTCTTTGGAGACTTCCCCCTTTGTGTTTATCAAATAAATGAAAGGTTCTTTTTCTTGTGAAAACATAGTGTTGTGACTCATATTACTTCATCTCTTCTCTACCAAGGATGCATGGTTGTTGTGTAGAGAAAAAATGAAAATTTGGTACCATTTGCAAAATCCAAAATGAACCAAATTATTTATTAGTGCTTGTATGGATTGAAGCACTTAAAAAAAGTTACAAATGAAATTATGATTTGGTAAAAATAAAATTATCTTTACCACAATGTACATGATATCCATACGCATTAGTGTGTAGATATATGATGTATCAATAATTTTTTAAATTTTTTTTACAAACTGATATTTTATTACAAAATATGTAAACCTATTTTGATGCACCCAATATAACTACAAACTAGTTCATGCATTTATTACAAAATATGTAAACCTATTTTGGTGCACCCAATATAACTAGAAACTAGTTCATGCATGGGTAATAGTTTGTTTCCAATGATTTTAAATATATATTTTATTACAAATTAGTGAAATCTAAGTTCATTGTGCATTTTTGTGGTGTACATCGATGATATTGCTAAGTTGGTGCATCGGGAAACAGTAGTGAAGTTATATGGCACACCACAAATATTTTTTTAATACAAATAGTTAAATACAACACAAAGCACCGATGCAAGAAAAAGTAATGAACACATCAATGATAGTTAGTTTGTAATTATTTTAAATCAATATTTGATTACAAATTAGTGCAGTGTTATATTGGTGTACATGTATGTAGTGTGAAAAAATGCTATTAGTATATTAGTGCACTCAATCAACTATAATGTGGGTATATGGCAACTGATGATATTTTTTTTCAATTATTTTCTTAAATCTATGTTTTATTACAAAATATTAAACATATTTTGGTGCACCTATATCACCACACGTCAATGCATGTACAAATAACCTATGCATTGAAGATAATTTGTTTGTGATTATTTTAAACTAATGGTTTACTGCACTAATATGTAAATTAGTGCAACCCAACATCAATGTGCCTATTGGTTGTGTGCACTTGTACAATTGTTAAGTTAGTGCACCATAGTGGCAAGAGTGTAAGCATATCGTGCATCGATGATATTTTTTTTAATTTTTTAAATCAATATTTTAACAAAAAATGTTTAAACCTATTTCGAGATGTTGTTTATATTAACACATTGATGTTTGTACAAGTAAATGATGCATTTATGATAGTTTGTTTTTAATTATTTTAAATCAGCATTTATTACAAATTAGTGCAATGTAACATTGGTGTGCATGTTGTTTGTCTCCACCAATGCAGTGTTAGGTCAACGCACCAGTGCAATTATATGATTGAAGAGAATTGGATTAAAAAATAACCATTAAAACATTATGTTGCTTGCTTCCATTGGAAACCTCCACTATAAATGGAGAAGGGAGAACTAGTTTCACAAAAAACTTTACTAGGTAGTGTTTTCTTTATAGTGTTGGGTTAGTATCTCTAAGATAGTATGTGTTAACGGGTTAGTATTTTCATGGTCATAATGTGTTTAGGCGTGTTTGTGTTAAGGTTCATAAGGGTTAAGGAATATAGAACCATAATGATTAGGGGTGATTGTATGCGAGATCATAAAGGTTAGGATTTATAGTATGTTTCAAGTCATAACGGTTAGGGATCTTGGTGTTTGTTAATGGGTTTCTTTGTTCCGAATCAAAGCATGTAAAAGGGTGATTGTGTAAAAGGTTTGGGGTATAGTGTGTACAAGGTTAGTTTCCTAAGGGGTAATTATATAAGGGGCCACAAGGGCTAGGCAAATTATTGCATGTCCATGATCATAATTTTTTTAATATGAATAAGACATACTAAATAGTATTGACCATGGGACGAAGGGTGAACATGTTGCCAAGGGATTTGAACCATTATGGGAGGTGGTAATGTCTATGCTTCACCAATTAATCAAGCCTCCATTATTTATTATTTTAATTATTTTTGTTAATTATAATATTAATTTGTAATTTTAATTGTTATCAACATAAGGTTCAATGATATCTCAACATAGTTTTTTTATCCACCCATGAATACATATTTGTAGTAGATATTTATTTAGATGTTATTTTAGGCCTTATGCAAAAGGACATTTTTTATAATCATTTTAAAATACATTTTTTAAATACTCTATAACATCCAAAGTTGAGACAATTGGTTGCAAAAGAGACCATTTCAATAGATTTTCATAGTATAGGTGTGCTTTGGGTGTTTATGAGTTGGTAAATTGTCCAAAAATATTGTATTATTTGGAAAAAACGATGGACATAGTGAAAAAAAAATGAGAGGAATTCATTGTTCTAGAGTAGCCACAACACCTGAACTAGTAAGAAGGAATAAAATTCCTTACCATAACCATATAAACAAACATCAAAGAGTATATTGAAATCAAGATCATGATCAAGATCTGCTCAAAATGGTTTAGGGTGGAGGGACCTCAATGTAATTATCCTAAGATATGCCAATTCTAATGACCCTTGACAAATCATGGAAGGGATGCATGTTAAATTATGTGGGGGCATTACTTATTGAAAACTAGCTCCTAAAAAGTCCTCAAGTTATGCTACTATTGGCCCAACTTATTTGTTGATGTTAACTTACTAGTGAGGTCATACGATCCATGCCAATTATTTGTCGGCATAAAGAAATTAGTGGATTTTCCATTGCATCATGTTACATTCGAAGCACCTTTCAATACAGGGATCTTGAATTCATTAATGAAATGCATGATAATTATAGTCATGGATTTAACTGGTTATAATGACTAGAATCTGTTTACATGTTGGGTAGAGAAATCCCCACTAAAAATGATACCAATAAATAGTAATAACAAATTTTACTAAAAGCCACACCATAACATGGTTTCAAATCCTTATACAAATAACAACAAATAATGCTTCGACTTTTAGAGCTTCAGAGATCAATTGATTTTGTGTTTTGTGCAATATTGTCTTCTCTCATTTGACTAACTATTATGCATAGGGGAGAAATTTTGTTGAATCAAACAACAAAACTCTATTGAGGATTATCACAAAAATCTTGGATGACACCAAACAAAGTTGGGATGCCAAGGTGAAATATGCTCCATGGGGCGACATAATTACCAAGCAAAGCGCTACATGCAAGTGTTTGTTTGTTCTAGTTTATGGAATGGAAGCTTCAACTTGCACCAATTTTGAGCTTCCTATGCATAAGTTTATCTGAAATTTTGCAATTAAAACATATGCCTTGTATGGGAGGATAAATTTTATTTTCTCTAGGAAATTATTTGATCATAAGAAAACGAGGTAGCGGTGACACGACTCATAATCCATATGGTTGAAGAGTGGTTGAATTGGAGGTGTAGACCTAAAAATGGTTAACATCAAAATGATTGCGAACTACTCTGTCAAAGATTCCTATCAAAATTTTACTTGCTTCTACAAGCCTAAATAAACCCTGATTTCACCTTGAAATGTGATCATTAGCCTTAATTTCACCTTGAAAGATGATCATTTATCCCTAATTCTTGCTAGATATTGTAGGGTATCCTCATAGTGTCCACTACGACAACAAAATTATTTATATAAATTATTGGTTGATAATCTATTTATACCTACTTCATTTGTTAATGAGTCATGATAACCAAGACTACATATATACATATTTTGTCTTAAGGAAAGTGACACAATCATTAGTGGTGATCCTCTTATTTGTTGATCCTTTTGTAATGTTGTGGAAGCAATTGAAAAATATAATTTTATTCTTTCAATTTTTAAATTTGAAAAAAAATGAAAAGATTAATTTTATTACAAATATTTGAAATTGAAATTTATGTAAATGTAAGAAGGAATGTAAATGTATGAAGGACATTTTCATCCTCCACTTTACTACGTGGAAATCTAATTTGGATCTTCCTCTCACCAAAGATGGCTAACAGTATTTCCTTCATCCCTTAGAAAGAAGATATCGTTCTCCAAATAATTAATTAATGCAAAGTACCCAATCAACGAAAATAATTTTTTATTATAAATATCTGTCTATCTTTCTATATGATTAGATAGATAGATAGATATATGCTTAAATTAAATTTTACCATTAGAAAAAATAAACTTAAGTAGGATCAACATGAGAGATTACAATTTTAATGCACTAACCTTTAAAAATTGACTACTAACTCTTACCCCACAAATACATTAACTACTAACTCTAAACCCACTAATCACTAACCCCTAACCCAATATTAAAATAACTATTTAATCCACTTGGTGTTAACTCATAGACATACTAATTAATAACCCTTATTTCACTAATCACTAACCCCATAACCCCTCACTATTAAACCAATAAATATTAATAATAATGATGATGATAATTATTTTTTTTAATCCAAAAGAGAAAAAAACAATGATAATTAGCGACTACTTTTGAGGCATTGACCCCATTTTTAAAGTGGTTAGGGGTGAAGGGATGATATAAAGATGTCCTTGGGTAATTTTTAGATTTTCATTATGGTTAGGGTAAAGGTCAAGTGGTCAAGACAATTTTATTTATATTTGTTAAGATAAATTTATATAAAAAATAAGAAATTCATACTATATAATAATGTTGCTGGTGGTTATTAACGTCTACTAAGATCAACTTTGATTTATAAGATCTTAAAAAGATAACTAATCACTTAGTTTTCTTTAAAATTGCATTTGTGTCTTTGAAAAACTTTAAGCGAAGTAATCCTAAATCATCATAATTATGATGAATTAATAGGCTATGAAGGTGAATATTTTAACAAATATTTTGAAATTGTCCTTTAATGTGGGTGTAGCACACATTTTATGAGAGAAATTTTCATCTTCAACCCTCTTAATCTCAATAAGACTCAATTACTCTCTTTACAAATTGTTAAGAGATCTTGGAACACCTATATGGACCCCAATATGGATTAAATAAATACAAGAGCCTCATATACAGTCAAAGCCCACCAAGCTGATGAGCGGTCAAAGTTTGACAAAATTGATAGTTGAAAGCAATCTACAAATCATTTAAGAAAATAATGAACCTAAACAAAACAATACCACCCATTTATCTTTTACAAGAAACTACAATACCTTTACTAGTATTAAGATATCATATTCTATCTAAATAATCTTTATTTCCCTAATTATTTAAAGAAGGGTCAAATATGTAAAGCTCTGTAGATGTTTCCTTGATTCACTCTATGAATAGAAAAAAGTAGTTTTTTGGTGGAGGAAAAAAAAGGAACAAAGAAGATAATCAAAATTAAAATTAACCAAAGAGTATTGTCTCATTCAAAATGGTTTAAGATGAAACATATCTCATTTAAAATGGTTTAGGATGAAGCCCAATGGTGTTATTCGGAAATGTCTTAGTTTTAAAAAATCCCAAGAAATTGTGGAGTAGATTCATGTTGGATTATATGAGAGGGACATTATTCATCTAAAACTACTACCTACAAAATCCTCATGTTAGGTTATTATTGACTCAACTTATTCTTAATATACAACAACTTGTGTGAGCTATACCAATTATTTAAGACATACATAAATGAATAATGAATAGTTATACCATTGAATAAATGGACAGTTATACCACTGTGTAATGTTGTAATCAAAGCGCCTGAAGTCTTAGCTTCATTGATGGAATGCATGATAACTCTAACAATGGGTTCACATGGAACGTAATGACTAGAGGTTGTTTCATCCATTTGGTAGAAACTATTCCCACTAAGAGTGTTATGTGCTTAGTATTGAAGAACTTGATTGAAAATTATATCACAATACAATTTGGGATCCTTATAAACATAACAAAATAGATCATACTCCATCAATGAGGGATTTGGAGATTACGATATAAAAATGTTTTGTTTCATTAAACAAACTATTACTCACAAGGGACTGTTTAAGTAAAATCAAGTAAATACTAAATAATGGGTGACAACAAACTGCAGTAGATGAAAAGTGTAAACATACCCCATCAATGATCGAACTACCAAGAAAAGCGCTACATGCAAGAGTTTGTTTCAATGAATTTATGGAAACAAATTTAATTAAGAAGTTAATTTGTTGTCAACATAGTTAGTTGTTAAAGTCAATATCAGAGAAAAGAAAAAGTGAAGAATATGCTCTCTTATGGGTTGCTACTAGGGTTCTTTATCGCTATGGTTCTCTATTGTTGTGGTCATGCTGCCTGCTCTTGTCTGCCATGGAACTGCCAGAACATGTGCTAGATGATTGGAGTGTTGGCCTCATGGATGGATTTCAAATAATTGGAGCCTCCCAACCTCCCGTCAGATCCCCTCTAGGCAACTCCCGCTTCGTCAAAAGAGCTGAAGTGCTAGACGTGAATTTATCCTCCCTGGCATCCACATACAAAGTGGTTGCGCTCCATGAAATAGGTTTGGTAGGTCATTTTATTGGGCTATGGCCTTCCCCTCGCTCTATTGAAATTTGGTTGAATAAAAACTGGTGACCTCTGATATAGGGAGAAGTACATCAAAATTTTTGTGAGAGAGGATTCTTCGTCTTTCTCTTTGAAAAAAAAATATATAGAGACTCAATCTTCAGAAATGGCCCATATTTCATGGGACCAAGAGGCATGTATCTCAACAAGTGGGATTTATCCTTTGTCGAAAAAGGATATCCCCTCCTTGGTCTCGGTCTAGGTCAATTTGTCGCACCTTCTGCTTCATTTTTGGAACGAAGAAGATCTCAAAGCCATCGGGAATACAGTAGGGAAATACATAGACAAATCTAAGCCAAAACCCCCAATGTTCTCCTGTGAAATAATTTGTGTAGAAGTAGATCTAGAAAAAGGCCTTCCAGAAGCAATCAATATTAACATGGAAGGTTGGAGTCATCTTCAAACTGTTGACTATGAGAAAATCCCCATTCAAGTGCAAGGTATGTCATGAATACGGTCAGTTCACAAAATCTTGTCAAAAGAATGTTCATCTAGAAGAAGGAGAGATCCTAAGAGAAGAATGGAATGAGGTTAGCTAGAGAAAAGGGAACAAAGCAAGCATAAGCAAGGAAAACTCTCCAACAAAAAAAGAGGAAAGCTCCAGAAAATAGATTTCAAGCATTGGCCAAAGAAGTCCCGGAATAAGCGGAAGTAACAATAGTGGAAAATGAAGACATCAAGCAGGAAAACAATGAAAATTAACCAATTTTGGAAGAAATAGGGCAAGAAACAAGTTACGATCCCACTCTTCCATTACAACCCTAAGTCGAAGTAAGGCCGGAGTCTTCTCAAAACTCAACAGGATCAGCAATAAGATCCAAAGCAAAGGCACGGATGGAAGATACTTTAGAAAGAAAAGAAGAAGAAGCAGAACCCCTAATCAAAAAAGGAAGAAAAACCAACAAATTTCTCAGGGAACAAGAAACAACAAGAGAAAAGTTGACAGGGAAGCATTTGAATCTAGACCACTTGGTCAAGTCCTACCTTTCAGAAAAGAAAGCAGGAGATCAGACGGAAGGGAAAAAGGATAGATTAGTACCACCAACAATCGAGAAATAATGAATCTAGTCTCCTGGAATTGCAAAGGCCTAGGAGGAAATCAAAAGGTAGAAGCCTTTAAAAGATTCAAATTCTCAAAAAAAAATCTCCATCCTCACAATCCAGGAGACAAAAATGCAAGAGGAAGACAGTTTGGCCGTCTTTAAGAAGTTCTGGAAGAACGGTGAAGGAAAAGCAGTAAGTGATCAAGGAGCATCAGGAGGTATACTAACCTGGTGGGATAAAAACCTATTTAAATTTAAATCAACAATAGAAAACCATCACTGGTTGTTTGTGGAACTTGAATGTCTTAACACTCCTGAGATATTATGGATTGGAAACGTTTATGGGCCTACAATCCATGGAGCCAAGGACGACTTTTGGACCCAAATGGAACTGCAAAGACATGGCAAGATGAACCTCCCATGCATCATAGTTGGGGACTTTAATGTAACTATTTCCCCTGAAGAAAACAAAAGAGGCTCCAAAGTGAGAGATCCCTTCGAGGAAATATTAGAAGATATAATGTCAATTTGGAGACTAGCTGACATCAACCTTAAGAGAGGCAAATATACATGGAGCAATAAGCGCATTGGACTAGGGTATATTGCTGCGAGGTTGGATAGAATTCTCGTAAACTCTTCTTTCTTAGACAAGCCCCTTCTATCGGTTTCTAGACACTTAGCATCTGTTGTTTCAAATCACAAGCCTATTTTATTTTCCCTTGATCCTATTGGAAACTTGGGTCCTTTCCCTTTAAAATTTTCTCCAATTTGGATCTCAGAACTAGGTTTTTTCGATGTCTTCTCCCAAGCCTAGCAGAAGTTTTACCAGGGATCCTCTGGCTACATTTGGGAACAAAAGTTAACAAATGCGAAAAGGGAGCTCAAATCTTGGCTATCCTGGAAAAAATTTCCTTAATCAAAACCTTAGAAGAAATTCAGGAGCAAATGGAGCAGAATGAAGTAACCAAAGAAGTGTTGTTGAAAGAAAAGTAGTTGACAAAAAATCCTTGCCATCCAGCGAAAGGAAGAAGCTGAACTTCAACTAAAATCCAGATGTTTATGGCCAAAAGCTGGAGATCAGAACTCCAAGTTCTTCCACTATCAACGCAAAGAGCGCAACAGGAAAAATACAATAAAAGAGATTTCAAAATAAAATGGAGAAAAAACAATCGACCCTGAGCAAATAAAAAGGGAGTGAAAAGATCATTTTGAATATATGTATTCTAGTGAGGATATTGTCTCCCATGAGGAATTTCTCACTCTCAGCAACGTAATTCCTTTGCTGATCAAGGATGATCTTGACTCTCTTACTCAGCCTATCTCCTTCGAATAGGTCTGCAACACAGTTTGGTCCTTGCATCCAGACAAGGCTCTAGGACCGAATGGATTCTCCATAAGTTTTTATAGATGATGTTGGCACATAATAAAAAAAGATCTAGTAAGAATGATAATTTAGACCCAATCTAAAGATAGGATTGGATGTGCCACAAACTCCACTTTCCTTGCTCTTATTCCCGAAGAGAAGAATCCAACCACCATTAAAAGATACAGGCCTATCTCCTTGTGTAACTCCTACAAAATCCTTTCCAAAGTCATTTCCAATAGAATCAAGAAGGTTATACCGCTACTCGTATCAAAAAACCAAGGAGGTTTCATAGCTAGAAGGAAAATTTATGACAACATTTTGTTGGTTCAGAAAGCTATTCATTCAAGCTAGAGTCGCAAAGAAGCAAGTATGGCTATTAAACTAGATCTTGTAAATGCTTTTGATAGAATAAGACACTCTTATATCTTTCAATTCATGGAAAATTATGGCTTCCCTGCTAATTTTATAAGATGGTTCAAAGCATGTATAAGCAATCCTTGGAATACTCCCCTTATAAATGGTCGACCAACCACTTTATTCCAAGCTCAAAGAGGAATTTGACAAGGATTCCCAATGTCCCCCTTTCTCTACTTGCTCGTAGCAGACTCACTCAACATAAGACTCAATAGATTGAAGAATGAAGGGAATCTCCCAGGAACCAGTGTTGTCAAAGGTGTTCAACCAATCAACCATGCCCAGTTCATTGATGACACTATACTTTTGGGTAGTGCCTCGACTCAAATATTCAAGCATTTCAAAATCACTTTGGACCTCTTCTTAAAAGTATCTGAAAGTCAAATCAATGCCAACAAGTCTTGGATGTATGGCTGGAATAGAAATCCTAGCACTCTTGGAGAAATAGCCAACATCTTGGGAATTAAGGTCAATCTCCAATGTACTTCCTTCATATATCTGGGGGTCCCTATAGTCAACATGAAGTGTACTATCTCGTTCTAGATTCCTCTCATACATAAATTGAAAAAGAAAATTTAGGCTTGGAGTAATATTTGGCTTAATTTAGCAGGAAAGGTAGTTCTCATTAAATCCATCCTTTCCTCCTATCCCATATTCTCTTGCGTGATTTTCCTGGCGCCTAAATCTGTAATCAACATTTCCAGCATTGAGATAAGGGAGTTTTTATGGAAAGCTGGGAAGACTTGGGGGAGAAAATTCAATTTGGTAAACTGGGATATAGTCATGGAGGACAAACGCAATGGAGGGATAGGAATCAGGGATCCTAAATGAATAACGCTCTGGGAGCAAAAATGGTGTGGAGAAAGGTCAATGGAGAAAAGGAATGGTGGAAGGAGGTCATAAGGAAAAAATACATAAAAAAAAGATCTAAATGTTTAGATCTCCCCTGGTCATGTAAAGGGACCTCCATCTAGAGTCTCTGCAAAAACTCAGTTGGTATAATTAAAGACAATATGTATTGGATTCTTGGGAATGGCAACAAAATCAACATTTGGTCAGATCCTATCCTAGGACGAGCTCCCTTAGAGTCTAATGCTAATATCCTTATTCTTCAAAGGTGGATGGAAGATCAAGGCTTCAAAAAACTCAAAGATATAGCTATATGGGGTTCAAGAGGTGATTGGAACGGTTGGAAAAATCTAAATCCCCCACCCCACTTTCGCAAGGATTACGAATTTTTCGCTTCTATTCTCCACTGCATCACCCTTCTTAATTCTAGAGCTAGAGATATAAGATGTTGGGGGGGAATCAGGCTTTAGATAGTTAAAGAAGGTTACCAGGTCTTGAAGCATTATGGGGATAGACATCAACAAAGAATCCGGGGGAAGTTCTGGAGCTCAAACAGTATTCCCAAGATCAACACTTTCTTTTGGCTCTTGAATAAAAATAAGCTCCTAATTGCAGAAAAATTAAGAAAGCGTGGGATATACGGGCCCTCAAGATGTAATATTTGTCTTGAACAGGAAGAATCCTCTTACCATCTGTTTCTTGAGTGCCCCTTTACAATTCAAGTTTGGAAGCTCCTACAAGGTTCTATAGGTAGGAACTTCTCTCTTCCAGGAAATCTCTCCATTCTGATCACAAACTGGAAAAGTTGTTATCCCGAGAGAATTGGGAAGAAGAAGACTCTATGCAAAATATGGAATACAGTTCATAAAAAATGTTTGCTGGAAAATTTGGCTTGCCAGAAATAGACTCCTTTTTTATAACAAAAAGGCAGAACCACAATGAGCTGCCTTCAAATCTATGAACATGATCAACAGAAAATTGAATTCAAAACAAGTCTCTTTTTCCCAATTTGAGAATCTTAGTCTAGAAGAACTTATTTGGTGCCAAGACATTCTGTCCCAGAACTCTCTTCAAACCAAATCTCCCTCCGAGCTTCACTCTTGAAATATTAGGAAAAATCTAGAAGAACTCTCTCTTTGGTGGTTGAGGAAAAACTCAGCCACCCTATTTTTTGATGGAGCCTTGAAAGGCAATCCCAGGAAGGCGGGTGTGGGTGGGATCATCTTTGATCCCTAAGGGAATATAATATCGATTTATGCCTGGGGTCTTGGTCGAAAAACCAATAATGAAGCTGAGTGGCTTGCGCTCTTCTTTGGTTTGGATCTGGCTAAGCAACTCAAGATCACCAAAATAATTGTCATGGGAGACTCCAAGCAAGTTATCCACAAAATGATCAATGGATACAATAAAGGAGCAATCAAAATTAGAAGAATCTATGAGCGAATTCGGCAAGCCTCTGTAAATGTTCAAAGCACCTTTTATCACATTCTCAGAGGTAACAACATCGAAGCAGATAAGTTGGAAAACCAAGGAGCCAAGCTAAAAATGGGATTATCTGAGATTAATGGTAACTCAAAAAATACAAGTTATGTCCCCTAGGAACACTTGCAAGGAAGGAGGGGCTCAAGGGTGGCCTAAGGATGGCGCTTGGCCTTACCATAATGTTTCTTCTTTTTAATTCATTTTTAATGTTTGGGGGAAGTCCCCACTCCTCGGCGATCCAACAACCGACAGGATTCATGGCCTCCGGCATCCAGTTGTCCCTCATGCTCTAATGCAACCCATGTGATGGGCTTTAAGGCAAACCCAAGTTCGCTCAGATGGATTAGAGTTCCTACACGAGCCATGGAAGACAACTTCAAGAATCCTCCTCTAGCTCTGTTATTTGCTAATTACGCTTATGTTTCTCTTAGTGCAGCGACTAATTTTTGTGGTGCAGTGAACGGTTTTCTTCATGCAGCGAATGTTTTTCCCAGTGTAGATAATGTCTGTGCAACGACTGGTTTTTGTGGTGCAGTGAACGGTTTTCCTGGTGCAGTGAAAGTTCTTCTCGATGAAGAGAATGTTTGTGCAGTGAATGTTTCTCCTGTAGAGCCCCTGCATTTGTTCTCCTTGGGCTCCCCCAACATTGAAGATAAGGATTGGCTGCCTAGTTCTCAAGCGACACGCTTAGATCTCGTTGCGCATTCAGATTTGCCTATTTCTCAGGCAGTTATGGCAGACATGGATGTTACTTTGAATGATCTTCGAGCATCCTTAAAAGATATCAAGCAACACATTTGATGGCTCTATGACATCATGAAATGGGGGGTTACAGAAGGGAGTTCAAGCGCTGAAGATGTCAAATGGATGGCACAACAAATGGGAAATCACGACGCTTGAATTGAAGACAACCACACATATTTGCACGAGCTAATGGGCACAATTAGTTACATGAAGGAGGATTTGCATAAGCTGGTAAACATGAATCAAAGTAGCCACTTTCAAGACTTGCCTATTAGAGATCAACTAATGAAGGAAACCTCAGTAGTTCAGCCAGTCAAAGATCCAAGGGGAAAGCAGCAGGAGTAGTTCAAGTTCAAATGGTATTTTATGTTTTTATGTATTTTGGTTTTAGGCATCTATGTCTGTATATACCCTTCGAATGGGTGATAAAAGTCTTTTTTGGCACAATTGCAGGTTTAACAAACAATTCAGTAATTTTGGGCAAATACAATAACAGTCTTTTTATATAAATACAATATCTTCCGGTTTCTTTTATAGAAAAACATAGTTAGTTGTTATAATGGTTAGTTTGAGTCTTGTGGTAAGATGCATGAGTTTTAAGGAATTTCTTTTATTGAAAACAAAAATAAAATATCTAAAAATGTATTCGTTGTGAGTCCTTAAAAATAAATTAAATACAAAGTTGAATAAAACATTTTGTTTAATAACAAAAAAAATAAAGCAAGTTTGACCACGAGTAATGTATGAGCACGCGTGGTAGACAGCCTTCACGGAAACGGAAACCCAAGCAAACTCGTGATATATCGAGATTCGAGCCCATCAAGTTGCGATTATTTATTTACTTATTACGTAATAAAATTATAAATGTAAATCTTCAGCGTGCATATAATTGCTTTCCTAATAATCTGGAGCCGCGTGGACTTCGAACATAAGCGATCCTGCCGACCAACGGGCTGGGCTGTCACGCGGCTTACGCAGCTACGCTTCCACCCGCGTTTTCTTCCAATATATAAATCTATGAACATTTAAACATCTGCTATTTCCATTCGTCCAATTTTAATTTGACAGTCGGGTGTCCTCTACAGGATTCGATCTGAGACTTCTCGTAAGGCTGAATAGTAGAGACTTATTTCTACGGTGATGAAATACACAGAGGTGATTGGTTTCGGAATGAGGATGATTGGGAGGTTCCAGTCGCACTATCCCCCAACAGCCCGCAAATATTACAAACCTCCCACCAATTCCGATTCAGACGACCAGAATTCGGCGGCGCTCTTCTTCTTCTCGCGCTTCAATTCTTTTCATGGCCCTCGAGATGTTGTTGAGATGATTCAGATTGCCGGTTAATTAAGGCATGAAACGAACAAATACTCGCCAATGATTTACAGATCTGTAGAAGAATATTACATTATAAATAAATGTATGTATTAATGTCCACCACAGAAATGGTTGGGCCGGTCCTTGCGTGAATTACAAATTATATTCAATTTATTTGCTTGCTTGATGTAGCATGGAATTACAGGTTTTGTAAAAATTCATAAACATTGCTGAGCACACAATTGTTAAACTTAATCATTTTGATGGTAAACGAAAATCAAGCGGGAAAGCCTCTGGGCCCTTTTGGAGTTATGGTAAACAAAACGAAAGCGAGGCCCGACTCGCGACTCCCGAACCGGAAACCTGTTTTTTGGGGGGAGTTTTGGTTACTAATATGAACTCATGAGTCGTGAATAATGTGAAGTTCGTTTTTTTTCAGCAAAAAAAATAGCAGATCTTGTTATTCTATTGAATCAAAGATCATCATATACAATCGATCAAGTGAACATTTCTCATGTAGTGCTCAATTAAAGAGGTGTTCCTCTCTACTAAGGCAGTTTTCTGTCATCAAAACATGGTTGACAAAGCACAAGCCTAATTAATTAACAGGCTTTATCATCACTCCTATATAAACAGGTCAGAGATTTATCATTTCCCAGAAAGGATCAGAAAACAGCATGGATCGTGAGCATACAGATAACTGATCAGTTCTACATGGAATTGCTGATCCCACATCAAAACAAATATAATGTGTGCTTAAAGAATAGAGCACAGCACATCTAGAATAATCGAAAGTTACCATGATCAGTAGAAATATCATTCAGTACTTCTTTGAAATTTCCATAACCTGAGTTAAGAAGGAGAGCATTTTTTGAGAGACTGTCAGCAATCTCGTTATCCTCAGGATAGATGTGTTTCATGATTATTCCTGGAAAATATTGAAGTAGATCTCTAATATCTTCCCTCCAGTGACTTAGATGAGGTAGGTTCAGAGTGCTCTTGCCCGTAGCCCATGATATGATGACAAGGGAATCGCCAAAGATGGAGAGAAGAGGGATTCCGATTAACTTTTTGTGCACCTGCCGCATCCCAAGGAGAAATGCACACTATGAGAGCTGCTAATATGTAATACAAAACCTGCCCCCTTGTTCTTGGCAGCTACACCATCGAAATACCCACAGGGAAAGTGTATCCTTGGTGGCAAACCAATAACTCTAAGCTTTAACTGCTTTACAAGCACCCTAAAGGTATGAGAGAGCATTTTGGCTTGATGAAGGATCCCATATACTGATGGGGTAGACCCTTCAAATATACACATGTTCCTTTGCTTCCAAATCGCCCAGAAGATGAATAGAGGCAGATAGAGATGGGAGAAATCTAGGAGAAATCAGTGGTATGTACACGGAACCAAACATCTAGATACTGACGCACAGAAATATCCACAGCAGTATTATGAAGGGATCTTGTACCAAAATGTTCAAAAACAGCTTCAAAGACATTCTTTGTATATTTACATTCCATGAACAGATGCTAAGCTGACTCTTCATTTTCCTTGCACATGATGCAGAGACTGAATCCCTGAAAGCCCCTTTTTTTGAGCTGATCCCAGGTTAGCACCCTGTTGCTTGATAGAAGCAATTCTCAGGGATTTAAATAATGTGAAGTTCATGCAAAGCGGAGAGGTGCAAATATTATTCATTTCATCTTACATTATAAGTTTTCTGTATTTTTTAAGTAAGTATTTTAGATTATTTAAATTACCAAATTTTTATATACAACTTTTCATACTGGTTAATAATTACTATAAACTTTGTAAGTAGTATTTTTTAAGTAAGTAATTAAGATTATTTAAATTAGTAAATTTTTATTTACAATTTTTCATTTTAATTACTCCTTAATAATTACTATAAAAATTTAAGATTATTTAAATTAGTAAATTTTTATTTACAATTTTTCATTTTAATTACTCCTTAATAATTACTATAAAAATTTATAAGTAAATTCATTTACAATTATATAAGAATAAGAATAAATATTTTTTAATAAAATTTCCAAAGTCACCTAAATTCTAGCATTTGTATATTAACATGTGACATAACTTTTGGAGACATTAGGTTATGTAGATATTATTCATAGCCTACGGAAATCTGTCATCAACATATTAACTAATTTTCTAAAAACAATTTTTAAATAAATATTGATATTAATTTTAACAAATAAATTCAAGTTATTTTTTCTCAATAAATAATAATTTAATTAATTAATATTAAATTTTATCTTCATCTATTTTTTTAAATAATTAAAAACAATTTCATGAATCCACACAACAATCTGGTTTCTTTTATTCATTTTATAAGCCATTTTTATTATTGACTAAATTCTAGCTCAAGTTAGGTGACTTGCCAAAATTTATGAAAATATTAGGACAACCCAAGTTTATATGCGAGGGATTTTTTTGGTTTTGTTTTTACATTGAAAGTCTATTTTCCTTGTATATTAAGGCTTATCATTCCATACTTCACTTACTCATAAATTTTTAAGTTATTTTTACATTTTTCGATACTTTATCACTTTGAAAACACAAGTGACACTTGTTTTAAGCTTTTTAAAGCTTGAATTTTGATGGCAATGACTTATAGTTTTTTTGACATTTCAAAGGCTTATGATTACATGTTTCAGGGAGTCATATATTTTAAGTTTTTTTTACATTTTAGGTACTTGGCCACTTTGAAAAGTCAAGTGATACTTTTTTTTTTATCCTCAAATTTTAATGCTAATGACTTATCATTTTTTTCATACCTATTTTTTTAATACATTTCAAAATCCTTTGTCGAAAACTTTTGAAAAGAAGAATTCTTTGAAAAAGGCTTTCAATTTTTTTTTATTTTAGTAACTCAATCCAAATCTACATTTTATTTTTTTTAATTTACTCTTCTAAATTAGAAGAATTTTGGAAAGGAATCTTTAATTTGAAACCCAATCCAAACTTGCATTCTAGATTTTTCAACTATGCTTATCTAAAGCAATATATTTAGAAAAAATTTGGCCTTCATAGTTCTTCAGCTTGGAAACTCAATCCAAATTTTGAATCTAACATTCCAAATTACACTTTCCAAATTAAACACTAAACCAATTTTGGTAGGCTAAAAAAATGGACACTTTGGAAATTAGGAGTCTACTTCCTTATGGCTTTTCTAAAATCATATTCCCAAAACTTTATTATTTTTTTTCTAGAAATTTTCTTGCAACTTTTTGGTTGTCTTATAACATTTGGTGTGTGGCTTAAACCCTTGTGTTCATAGTTAACCAACACTCTTCCTTAGAGTTTATTGTTGCTATTATTATGCTATCATACCTCTTTATACCATCAATTTCTCACCTTAATTTATTGTTGCTGCAACTCCTACTCTTTTGCTTGCAGTCTCTCCTTGCATTAATGATTCTTTGTATTTTGTTCCCACTTGTGTTATAGAAAATCTAATGGCCGTAACTATCATATTATCTTACCCTTCCTAAAAAAAATCATTGACTCCCACCTCTACCTTTGTATGCATATTCTTCGATTTGTGTATCTTTTATTCTATGGATTATTTCATCTTAGGAACTACAATACACTAAGATTTAATAAATTGTTATTAATTCTTTTCGAATATTTTATTTTATTTTATTTGAAAATATATCTTTGACAATAAGTCAAAATAAAACAAACGTAATTGATTATTTTTTTAGTAATAAAAGATACTAGAGGGGACATAAATGAAATAGTTGTTGAAAGAGTGTTTGTTGACCCACAAGAGGAAAATACAAGTGGTTGAAGCTGCCGAGTGAGAACTCAAGGTGCAGAAGGCATCTTCCCCAAAATCAGGTCACAACTCTTTGTTGAGTGCTAAAGAGAAGGAGGCTCATAAATGACCAAGTCATAAGAAGAATTATATATAATAGTATGTCCATTAGCAAGTAGGAGGCTAGCATTGGACGAGAAATTGAATCTAATAATGCAAGAGATGGCGCATGAAGGAAGTGATACTTAGTTGCTCTAGGAGTTGGTTGGGAGGAACAACTATTTCATTTCTGTTTTCTCGACAGTGGTTCCAGGTTCCTTGTCCTATTTCTTATCTGTTTAAAACTAGTTACAGTAGGATTTCCATTTTAATTATGAATCAAAATTATTTCTTTTACCATAAATCTTATTATGCATCTGTATAGAATATTGATTAGTTAGGCATCTGAATAGAGTACTGATCTATTATGCGTCTGAATAGAGTATCCATTATGCATCTAAATAGAATATGGATTTATTAAGCATATGTTCAAATATATTTCGTATTATGTTTTCAAATCTAAATATTCTATCGTATTTTTATTCACGCCTGTAAATTAATCTTATTTAGTAATTGTAGGATTTCTAACTAATCTCTTTTCATACATCCATACTTGAATCGAGACTTCGATCCATATGTGTTGATTTAATCAATTAGGATTTTGAACGAAAAACCTAAGTATAGGGTATAGAATAAGTTGTTTATGTTCACGGTATAGTATCGACAGTGGTTCCAGGTTCCTTGTCCTATTTCTTATCTGTTTAAAACTAGTTACAGTAGGATTTCCATTTTAATTATGAATCAAAATTATTTCTTTTACCATAAATCTTATTATGCATCTGTATAGAATATTGATTAGTAAGGCATCTGAATAGAGTACTGATCTATTATGCGTCTGAATAGAGTATCCATTATGCATCTAAATAGAATATGGATTTATTAAGCATATGTTCAAATATATTTCCTATTATGTTTTCAAATCTAAATATTCTATCGTATTTTTATTCACGCCTGTAAATTAACCTTATTTAGTAATTGTAGGATTTCTAACTAATCTCTTTTCATACATCCATACTTGAATCGAGACTTCGATCCATATGTGTTGATTTAATCAATTAGGATTTTGAACGAAAAACCTAAGTATAGGGTATAGAATAAGTTGTTTATGTTCACGGTATAGTATGTTTCTATAAACTATCTGGAAGGAAGAATCATAATTTTCTTTAAATATAAATTAGATAATTTACAGCATGAAGGGCAGAAAGAATAATTTCTAAACTATTATAATAAATTCACAGAAAGAATGATAAAACAAAATGAATCAAATATTACAGTCAAATAATCCTCTGCTTAGAACTAATAATCACAAGTACTATGATATAGTTAAGGGTTGAGAGGCCTCCATATAACTATAACATTTTAAATGCATCTCTCTTTTCATAAATCCCCATTACAGATCAAGAATGTTCAGATCATGACTGATCGTGATATAAGGGAATATCTACAAATACCCTATATATAATTATAAATATTTATATGTTTATGCAATATATGAAACCATACCAAGTATGGAATTCATAAAAATATCTCATTTATTAATTAACTAGAAGTCCCTGGCGGAGTCATAGGTATCAACACAAAATCTATGATTGTTTTAAGCATCTAGCTCCTCTTCCCAGCTAAAACGGGGATAAAATATTTACCTTATTAAAACCGAACCTACTACATAACACGAATCGATATTTCAGATCTGTTATTTTTAATTAAAACCAACTAATTATCAATACATGGCAGTAAGATCAACATAGATGGCATCCTTGGTGAAAACCAAATTTAGTAATAGAAAACTATTAATCAATAAATAACCAAAACCTCATACAATTTAATGGTACAGACTGAGAGCAGTTGTTCCGGCTAATTTACAAAATTAAATCATGACAAAAATTATTTTAACTTCTAGTAATGCACAAAAGACACATAAGTAAGAAACTAGAAAAGACCCTCAGGGTTGCATTAATATTTTAACATCAATAACATCAAATGTTAAAAAAATGGACTTGAAATCCTTATAATTGTAAGACCATCAACGATGGCATCCACCATATGTTAAAAACCCCAAAATTAAACTAAGTTTACAGGTTAACCGAAGTGGCGGTAATTCCATCCACGATGGCACCCATGATAATCTTGTAATCCATAGAAAAAAGAAACACACACATAATGAGTTTTAAAAATAAAATGTTGGAACAAAGAGGTTGTGAAGCCCTCTGCCAAATAGAGTTTAAACCCCTAAAGGGTTGAACTAAAAAAAAACAGTAACTTATCTTGCAAGAAGGCAGAAGCCTAAATCTTCTTCATGGCGCCAAAACCCAGCCAAGAGTCGCCTGCAACAAGCAAACCTGGGTCAATCAGTCACCAAGTATAAATAAATAAAAACTAGAAAATAATCAAAGTAAGGATTCATTTTTACCAAGATGCGTTCTAAGACACGGGCCTTGGAGGAGGTGACCCTGTCGTAGTCCTCGTTGGTGCCCCCAAACTTGCAACCACCATCCAAATTCAAAACCCTCATAATAATTATGAACGTAATTGAACACTGTCAAACAATGATAACTTTCCATTACCTTGTTTGAATTGCAGAGAGGGCCAGGGGTCGGCTCCTCCTGGAAACCCTTATCCCTCCTCTGCTTGCAAGAAAGCTACTAAGCATCAGTATTTTACAACTGGAGAATTCATGAAAATCAATTTTCCAAAACTCTGTAGAGTTAAAATGAAATTTTATGTACCTGGTAGATGGGAGTGCAAGGCTGAAGAAGGTGGTTGGGTTTGAGTTGCAACAACCAACAAAACATGGCTATTGGCGGCCATTAGAAGACCTCCTTTACACCTTGGGAATCGAACATGAAGAATACCATTAACAACTGACATGTTTTACACTAAGAACCTTACAAAATTGCCATGAGGGAAGAGCCTTCGCTCCCAACAGTTACAGACCAAATAACTACAATTGAAGTGCTCAAACAAAACTCGAGACATATTAAACCCTAGACAAAAACCCCATAAATCATGTTGTACAGGTGGATGACCATGATTAAAACCTAAGCAAGCCTTAAAATCCTGGTTGCATTGTCAACTCACAACCAGGGAAACGCTTTATTTCTCAAGTCAACCTAAGTACAAACCTTTTATAAAACCCATCATAATGCATAACCATCATAAACATATCAATAATTGCTTTCAACCAAGGTTCGACTATGGTATAAACCCCATAGTCCATAATATATATAAACATCTAAATCAACACAATAATCATGTTCTGTCAACCCTTGCGCTTTAGGACCAAGGTATACATTGGGTCTATTAATCCTTATTACATTTAAAAAAATGGGATCAATACTATACCCATAGTCTCCTAAATATTTCCATATGCAACCTAAGCATCAATGCTTAATAGTTAAGGTGGGAAGTGGAAACCAAGACTTAGCCTTAGGGCTAAGCAAGCCTTAGTAAACCTTTAAACAAGATAAACGTAATAAGGAACAAAACATCACCTTTAGGCATGACGACAACATGTCATTAACCTTGTAAACATACACAGTATGCGCAACTTGTCAAAGAGTAGCTTTAGAAATGGCATAAGCGTCTCTACAAAGCAACAATAATTTTACTCATGCTTTAGTAATTGTTACATGGTAGGAACATAAAGATATTTTTATACAGTTATATGTGCATCCTTTTTTTTAATGGAATTTAGAGGTTCATGTCAAACACAAATGGTTCCCTCTAATTCTACCACCAACACCTCATCATTTGCTAATTCTCTCTATTAGCATTGCATGCTAATTTATCCCCAATGTTTACTATTAACTAATATACATTTTTATTGTATGTAGCTTATGCAAAAAAAAAATCATATTGAATAACAAGTTAGTGTCCATTAACATATGTTAGAGATCATTGGTATTCATCCTTTTTGTGTTCATAGTGAAATGATATTTCGTAGAATTCTTTCATGTACATTTGTATACATTGTTCTTTCCACCCCCTGTTCTACAATTGCTTGAACTACCTCGATCTGTAATTTGTTGATAAGAATTTATCTTTCAACAATGACACCATATTAATCCAATTCCTAATCATATCCTTACCATTTCGAACATGGACTTGCTACACAAAATATCACCAAATGATAATGTGTCCCTTCAACTTCATCCTTGAAAATTGCATTACCTATGTGTAATCTGTGCTTATAAATTTAAAATATTTCTCCACTTCATTGAGCCTATATTTTAGGTTCTTTTGTACTTCTAAGCTTCGACTATAACATGAAGCTTCTATCTTTGTTGATTTCTTGGTCTTGAACAAGCTTTTAATTTCTGCCTTAGTCTATCACATCTTCATTTTCCTCTAGTTTTAATTCACTAATTATTTATTCTAACGATTGTTGTCTACTTTCTAGTATAGGTCTCTATGTGTCTTCTTAGTGTCAACAATTATGTGTTTACTAGATCATTCTGCACCACATTAAATCATTTCTTCTCATATAATCCTTATTGTTCTCTTTTGTCACTTCCTCTTGTCTTAGCTCTCTCCTGTAGAGATCAAACTTATTTAGATAACCAAATGATGCAATTAGAGTATTATGGTCCCTTCAACTACCATTTTTGCTTCCATTAAGTCTAAAAAATGACACTAATATCATGCACACAACATTACATTCCCATATACTATGCAAATACATATCATGTGGGGGGAGGATATACCAGTATTATGTTTCTTAGAGTACAAAATACATAGATTACAATGCACGAGCTTTTGTTTCTTAGTAAAATCATTACACTCTAGGACTGGATTTACATTTTGATTGGATGTCTCCTAATATTCATAGTCTAACTATTTATTCTCTTGCTTGATTCATTAACTTATAATCCAATCCTTTATATTTTCATCTATATTCGCCTTTATTTTCCTTTGTCTCCTTACATCATCTTCCCTCCATGTAATGTTACATTCATTTAGCTACTTCATGTACCCCTTCACCTCTCAACGACATTGTTTATGGATATGTTTCCCACCTTTGCATTGACTATCATTGAGTTGTCTTCAAACATGTTTCAATTTCATACATTTCTAATTGTATACACAATCCTTTATTTTACCTACAACAAACTATATATACTTATTAATATTTTTTAGACAAATTAGATAAATAAAAAGTAATAACCATATATATATAAATAATTAAAACCACTTCACAACTCATTCTCTCTCTTTTTTTTATAGATATATATAAGTTAAACAAAAAAAATAAAGTTACTACTTCACATTTTTCATACAATAAAATGAATAAATGTGTGATTCACTTTATTGATATTAAAGAAATAATACTCTTTTTTCCCAAAAATATAATCCCTTGATCTCAACTATTTTTACACCATATCAACACATTACACATGGGGAAGGATGCCATAACACATTACACATAGGAAAGGATGCCATGACAAATGATGTTGCATATCTAAATTAGGTTTTAACAAGAAGTTATTACATTTATATTTATTAAAGAAATAATATATTCTTATTTTTTAAATTATAATTTTTTTATTACAAAAAATATTTTTACGCAATATCAATATATAAAAGAGAAGGTTATGATATACGATGTCAAATTATTAAATTAAAGAAATAATATATTTTTGTTTCCCACAATAATACACAAGATGAAAAGTTATGATTCTTAATTGTTTTTAATTTAGTTTTAATTTTTAATTTTATGAGTTTATATAATTTTTAATTATTTTTTATTTTTTTGTAATGTAACATAACTTTATGTTAAGTTATGTACGTACATCTCCCCTATCTTGAATTGTAAAGCATCTCTTGGTGCAATTAATTTGATGTATATCTTTTCCTTAATTATATCATTTTTTTTTGTTTATTAATCAATTTTTTTACTAACTTTATATAAATTTTACTCTAATATATTTTAAAATATTTTTTATAATTTTTTAAATTAATAAAACTATAAATATGAAATTAACATTATAAATTAATTAATAAAATTAAAAAAAAAATCATTTTATATTAAAAACAACAAGTTAATAAAAATTAATAATTTTAACAAAAAATAATAAATCAAATTATAATAAAAAAATAAAAAATGTATATATAACGTTCAAAAAAGTTTAAAATTTTTTAACTGATTATATTTTATTCATATATTATTAATATTTAAACTTTAAACTAAACATTTATTTATAAAATTATAATTTTACTATGAGGAAAATTACAATTCATTATATTTAAAATAACCTTACTTAATTATTAACAAATAATAATAATACTATTTTCAAAGTGGGTACAGCTTCTGTGTATAATTACAAGAAAAGCACAATTTATCTTTTCAAAGTGGCTATAGCTTCTGTGTATAATGTGGTTCTTCTTAATAAAAAGAATTGCAAATTAAAAAAGAAAATTGAGCAAGCAACTCGTTATTGCGGTGTCGTGCAACCTGGGGTTAGTTCTTTGTGATTGAGGAATGAGGAATCAAATCTGATTCCTCTCTCATTTTAACTGATGTCTTTTTCCGCGTGCAATTTGATACCATTTCGGACATAATCCGGGGAGGACTTTCAACCAAACGAAGTTCATACGAGAGGTCACCCACGTTGATTTAATATAAATATTCCTAATTTATTTTTATATAGTGCATATCTTATTCACATATTTTATTCCAAAAAACTGTTTTTTGGTTAAAGTCAAATACACGATCTTAAAATATTTTAGGTGTTTAGCATCCTTTTAACATGTTTTATTTAAAAAATATTTTTTATTAAATTAAATATAAATTATTAAAAAATATTTTTTTATTAAATTAAAAATAAAGTAAAAAGTTAAAATATATATATATAATAAACAATTGTCTACGATGACTTCTTAATAATCATTAGATGGGGTGTTTAAGTGACAAGATGAAAGAGTAGGTGGCGAAGTTATACCTCCCCTTAGTTTTATAGGTCTTGACACACCATGCTACATCGCTAATTAAATACACCTATGTTGGAGGTATCGAGAGCATTCATGGCGATGTGAGTACCTTATTTCAGGGATGGTAAGCATTGGAGGCTCATTTTGAAAGGAGGCATTGCAAGGATTGTGTTTGAGAATGATGTAGTGATTTTTGAGGGCTGAAAAAAAAGAGAGAAAAATAGAAAAATAAATAAATGCAGGGATTTCCTAGGGTCATAACTTTTCCTAGGATATTTGTTTGAGCCCACATAGATAACACACTCAAAAGTTATGACCCTTGGAAATCCCCGCATTTATTCTTTTTTTTCTCTTTTTTTTCAGCTATCAGAAACCACTACATTTTTTTTCACCCTTCAGAAATCATTACATCAGAGAACCATAACGACACTAGAGAGAAGACATTTCCTTGGTGCATTGCTACGATAGCAGTGATGAGGGAATGCTTGCGAGCATCAAGCCGGAGAGGTGGCCACTCTCAGACGAACCAAATGGACATTGGTAATCGCACCCTTGCTCGTCGGGTGGTGGAGATTCCAAAGTCTCTCTCTGACATTAGGAACAATGTGTAAGATCTCAGTTGCAATGCATAGGAGTGACTTTAAGGCAATATTGGTAGAGTGCAGAAGCTCGTGAGCTGGTGCATGTACTTAGCATAAATTTTCAAACTCCCTCTCCCATCCTTCGAGGAGAGCCTGCCAGTTGAGCAAGTTAATGAAGATGTGGTGTCTCCTTCCTCGACAGACACGATGTCTTCCCACATTGTGGCTTTGGTGGCCAACGCTCAAAATGTCAAGCCAAAGCCAACGACTGAGCACGAGATCAAGGTGGAGATCACCACTTTGAACTTGTCGACTAATCTGGGTAACAAAGGGGAACGAAACAATCTTGTGAAAGCGAAGAGCAACAAACATGGTGGCTATGCAAGCACAGATGATGTTTCTCCTAATAAGTGTCGTCGATTCGATACAACTGAGCAGTGTTAATGGGTATGAAGATTGCACGTCCAAGCCTGTTCCATGAGCGGTATTTTAACACTCCTAGTGATTTTGAATTTTGTTATAAAGTATCAATTAGGTCTTCTAGGTAAACATTTGGTTCATAGAAGTTGTGTATGTCAATCTATGTATGCCCACATATGCACTATATGATATGGTGGTATGGGGAAATCCTAGGCACTCTTTCGATTGGATAGATAAAGGGTTTGAAGACCAAAAACTCTTATATAGTATGTAATTATTTGTGTATCTTTCATAATATAATGTAGAAAACTAAGTTATAGAAAAATATTAATAAATTAATATATGTAAATTTAAAAAACTTAAATTAAATATTTATTATATTTAACAACACTAATAACAACATATTAAACTAACTTATACCCTTTAAAAAAAATTAATTTAATTTTTGTTCTTATTAAATTAAATATAAATATTAAAAATTAAAATTAAAAAATAAGAAAACATAATAAATATTTGTTTACATTCTTAAATGAAATTTTAATAAATTAATTTATGTAAATTTTAAAAAATAAACGAAATATTAGGAAATATTTATTATATTTTGTGGTGTGTATTTGTGGATTGCATTGTGTTATTTATAGCATAGTCCATGTTTTGGGTGGACACTATATGATGGTAGTGTCGGTGGATCCTAAGCAATCTTTTGATTAGATAAACAAAGGGTTTGATCTTTAGTCTAGATAAGGCCAAAAATTGTTATATTATAGGTAAATATATAGATCTCTAATAATATATTGTAGACTACGAGTCGATAAATTTCTAGAAGAGCGCTCTGCAAGTTTTAGGGTTTGAGAGTTGGTTTATTTTTTCCTTTTCTAGGCGGTTGGGGATCCTTACCCAACCGCCCCCTCTTTCCCCTCTGCATGAGCTATGGGTGCTTCCCTCTATGGGTTGTATCTAGTCTTTATCCACTGTTTTTGTTGATTCCCTTACACAGCAACCCGTCTACTTACGGTGAAGTTCTTCTTAGGCGAGCTCCTTTGCAGATGGTGAAATCCTATGTGGTGGCGGATGGACTGGGCGTCCTGGATGGTGGTCCAGCTACGGCTCGTGGGCTTGTCCTTCTGGAGGGTGTATTGTCTCGGTCCTTCTACATCGATTTCCAAGTTGTGGGCTCTGTCTCAGGTGGTCACTTTTCCTTGCTCCATGATGAACATGATCTTATTTGTATGGGGTACATGGGCATTTTTTTTGCTATGTTTTGTTGTTTCAAAACTGTAAATGGTTTGAAAATGATGGTGATTTCTAGTTTTTCTGATGGGATTTATATGCTCTCGAAGGACTAGATACCTCATTTTTGTCATATGATGTTGTGAGTGACTGGCTTGTTATGGTTTTTTTGGGTGAAATTTGTCCCTCTTTTATAGTTTGTGAACGACTTGAGTTTCTGTTAACTCGATGGTCAAGCATGTTATTTTTCTTATGTATATACTCTTGTTTTTAGACACAACATTATATAATATAAAGCTATCTTATCCATTGTAAAACAAAATATTGTAAACATGTAACTTTAAAAAGAATCTTAATAAATTAATTTATATAAATTTTAAAAACTGAAACTAAATATTTAACAACATTAATAACATATTAAAGTAATTTATAAATGAGTAAAATTTTATCTATACTTATATTCTTAAAAAAAAAAAATTAAAATAATGTTGTTTTTTAAACAAAATTTAAATCATTAAAAAAAAAAAAAAAAAAAANAAATTAATATATATAAATTTCAAAAAATAAACTTAAAAAAACTTCATTTTTGTCCATAGAAAATAGGTAAAATGTTTGTTATGCTAATCCATAATATAGTGCAATCCATAAACAAACATCACCATAAATAACCACTATAAAAACTTGCATTCATAAATTTATCCTACTTATTTTTTCTTAAACTTAATAACACTTTTAAATTAACTTATCTTAAACTTAATAACATTAACTTATCTTAAAGTTAATAACATTAATAACACTTTTAAATTAACTTATAAACTAATTAAACATTTTTTACTTAAATTTTATTTTTTAATTTTTTTAATACTTTTTTACTCTCATACATTAGCGAAGTTGAATACGCACCCTGATGCATATTACGTATATTACTGGTCATGAATAACTTGTCATATTTGATGATGTAGATCTAGCTGGTCTAATATGCTGTAAGGGATATACATATGAGGATGAAGGCAAAAGGAGGTTTAATGGTTTAGAATGTATGTAGGGTTCAGAACGTGCTTCTCGTACGTTAAGGTGATAGGTGTCAATGTGATCCTTTTGAATCTATAATGGCGGATTTTATGATTTGAAGGATATTGTACTTAATCTTTATCATTACGTCTTCCTTTTTTTGAAGATCGTAATCTTGATCTTGTTTATTGAACCTTTTTTCATTTGCATTTATTACTCCAGTGATGGTTGTATTACATCTGGCATGGTGTTGGGAATGTTGTTTATAACTTTTGCTACTTTGCGGGTTTTCTTCCTATACGTCTGGTTTACTATTCTATTTGACGGTGGCTACAGTTACAGTTCCCCATCTTGAGGTATTTCTTGGGTTTAGGGTTTATATCTAGCGTAGATATCTACTGACACGTCTAGTTATGTCTTTTCGGGAGGTTAAGGCATTAGCCCGTTCTCCTCTGGGCAAATAGGTATTTAACTCCTCGAGGGTGATCCCATCTAAGGTTTCTGAGGTTAGTGTTGGTCTGAGCAAGATGTCGCTGGAGAAGGTGAGGTTACCTTGGGAGAAGACGCTTGTAGACATTAACATTGGTCTGGTTGCTGGAGAGACTATGCTGGAGTCGGGCTTAAACCCTTGTTTGGAGATATTGCCTGTTTTGGACGAGGCGATTTGTGGGAGCGCTATGCCAGAGTTTGTGAGTGTTTTTCCTGATGATGTTTCGGTTAAGGATGTAGGGTTTTTACCTATTGGTTCTCCGCTTAAAACTTTGCAAGTGGATATGTCTGCGTTGGGGTCTTCTGCAATAGAACTGTCTTTGGATATTTTTGACAAATCCACTGACCTGAGAGCGTCCTCTTCGGATGAAGATATTCTGATGGTTGGTGGTTCTGATGGTATTTTTTAATGCGGGTTGGTAGGTGATACTTTTGGGGTTGATCCTCATGAAGAGTTTCTCCAGCATTCTGTGCCGAAGAAAGGTCATGCTAAGAAATTTTTTAAATGTGTACGTAAGCAGATTAAACCCTTGCTTCTAGTGGGGGGTGAGGATGTTTCTTTGAACGAGATTGTGCTCACCAATGCGCTCAGACTCGTGGGTCGGTTTGGTGGGAGAAAAATTAGTTCTGATGGCATTAACAGTTGGGTATCTGATTCTTGGCAGCATGCGTTTCTATCCGAATATTTTTATCCTTCCCAGGGGTTGGCTGGCATTCAAGTTTCAGAATATTGAATATGTGGCTGCTATATTGAAAGGTGTATGGAAATGGGACAATTCGGGACTCTTTCTAAAGCGTTGGACGCCATTATTCGATCCTCGTACTGAGAGGTATGACTCTATGCACATTTGGGTAAAGATGCCTAATCTTCCTTTCGAGTTTTGGTCTATGGACTTTTTTAGGTTGATTGGTAATGCACTTGGGACGTTTCTAGAGGCTGATTTATCTTTTTTAGACTCTGGTATTTGCTGTTTGGGAAAAGTGTTGGTCCTTTTGGATGTTCGTAATGGTCTTGCTGAAGACATTGTTATTAAGAAAGGGGAGTTAGTTTTTACCCAGCCTTTGAATTATGTGGGGTTACCATTTCGGTGTAATCGTTGTCACTGTTATGGTCATTTGTTAGCCCATTGTCATTTACCTTTTTTAAAGAAATAGTTTGTTACTGTCCCTAAACCTAAACCTGTTTGGCGTGTCAATAATTTTGGAGTTCTTCCTGTTGATTTATCCTTGTCTCGAACAGTTGGTCAGGAGGGTTTATTTCCTTTAATGGAACCTAGAACTTGTCCTGGTTTTTTGAGCCTATATCCCAGGATCTCTGTGAAAAGACTCTTAAACCTTTGAGTTTGGCTTCCATGGTAGATTTTGAGGAGGGTTCTTTTTTAAGTAAATGTTCGGAGGCAGGAGTGGATCATTTGGATAAGTTTAATTTGGATGATTCCAGGCTTGGGGATATAGGATTTAGCTCCCCTATTAAGGTTTTTAAGGATACTGGTTTTGGTTACTTTCTTAGATCTAGTTCTAAGGTCTTGAAGGATTTTGTCTCTTCTGTTGGAGCTGGGATTTTTACTGGATTATTATCTTCAGTAAAATTTGATGAGTCTGTTGAGTTTCTTGATCGTTTTGATGTTTTTGGGGCTCTTAGAGCTGTGGATGCCCGCTACAGGGGTACTTTATGATTGTGATGACTCTTAATTGTAGAGGTTTAGCTAGTAAACCTAAAAAACTAGTTGTATGTAGGTTGGTGATTGATCAGTCTATTGATGTTTTGTTTTTACAAGAAACTATGGGTGATGGGGTACTGTTTGCTGGTGAAATGGAATTTTTACTGTCTGGTTGGACCTTTATTTCCGTGGATGCTAAAGGAAAATCAGGGGGTTTGCTTGTGGGTTGGAGATCACGATACTTACTTTTCTTGAATTCATGGGCAATGGATTCGGGATTATGTGTATCTCTCTATTCGATTGAACTTAAAATGGAGTTATGTTTTTTTAATGTTTATGGACCTTATGTAGAGACGGAAGGGTTTTGGAACAACCTCTTGTATTTTGTGAGTTTTAATTGTACCAAGATAATTTTCAGTGGGGATCTGAATTTTTTCTTGGGTTTATCTAATATTTGGGGAGTTAGGGCCAGAATTGATTGTCTTTCTAATTTTTTTTCAAAAATTTTGGATGATTATGGCCTTGTGGATATTGTGCCAAGTGTGATTCTTCCTTCATGGACTAATAGAAGAGTTGGTAGTGAGAACATTTGTAAACGTTTGGATAGATTGATGATTTATGTTGATCTTTTGGAATTTGAGCTCTGCTTTCGTCAATGGGTGGGATGTGGGGGGACTCAAATCATCATCCTGTATTTTTACAGATTTTGGGTCATGATAAGAATACTCATAGTCCTTTCAAGTTTAATGCACACTGGCTAGAACATGAGGATTTGGTTATACTTTTGAAAAATTCCTGGAGGGTGTATGATGGGAATTCTGGTATGTCTCTTGCTTCGCAATTTTCTGATAATCTTAAAAGGATTAAGGATGTATCTATTTGCTGGTCTATTAAGAAGAAAGAACATGATCTTAAATATTTAGTAGAGATTGAGATCTTACTAGAGGATGCATGTACTAAAATGGGTTTTGGATATTCTACTATGGAGGACAAGGCTTCTCTGTATGTGTTGGAATCTAGAAGGAGAAATATTTTGCTGGATAGAGAAAATGAAGCCAGACAGAAGAGTAGGGATATTTGGTTACTTTGTGGTGATGATAATACTCCATTCTTCCATAAATTTGCTAACCATAGAAATTTTTTTAATTCTATATGGAAGATTGCTGATGATAGGGGTAATGCTGTTGAGGGATTTGAGTCTATTGTTGGGGCAAGGGTTCAACACTTTGAAACTTTGTTTAAAGAAGATAACAATTTACATCTACCTGAGATTTTGGAGATTGCTGATAAATATCCTTCTGATATTTTTGTAGAAGAAAATATAGATCTTATGATTCCTGTTACACTAGTAGAAATACAGTCTATATTGTCAGTAAGTAAAAATGATAAGAGTCCTGGACCTGATGGGATTCTTGTGGAGGTCTATCGGGCACTATTTGATGTGTTGGGAAGTGATTTGTTAAGAGTTATTGAAGAATCGAGACATAGTGGAAAAATTCTTGTTGTTTTTAATTCTATTTTCATTGCCTTGATCCCTAAGACTGATTCACCTAAGTCATTTGATGACTTCAGACCAATATATTTATGTAATTTTATAAATAATATCATTGGTAAAATCATTTCTACTTGTCTTAGAAAGATTTTGGGGAGATTTATTTCTAATGAACAGTTTGGGTTCCTGCCTAGAAGACAGATTCATGAAGCTATTAGTATTATTCGGGAAGGATTACATACTATATATAGCAAGGGTTTAAAATCGGTGGTTCTAAAAATTGATTTATCAAAGGCTTATGATCTTGTAAATTGGACATATTTACGGGTAATTATGTCTAAAATGGGTTTTTCAGTACCCTTTATTACTTTGGTGATGAGCAACATTACTTCTGTTACTTTTGTTGTATTGATTAATGGGGTGGCTTCAACTTTTTTTAGATCTGGCTGGGGGCTTAGACAAGGATGCCCTCTGGCTCCTTTACTTTTTCTTATTGTGGTTGAAGGATTGAGCAGGACTATTCTTTCAACTAAATATAGTGGGGCTTTTCAGGGTATCTCTTTTGGTAACAATATTATACTTTCTCATGTTCTGTTTGTGGATGACATTATTAATTTATTTTGGTATCTAATGGTTCTGATAAGTCTTTATCAACATTATATGATGTTTTGATGGTTTTTTGTAAAGCATCAGGAATGGTTATTAATGAGGACAAATCATCTTTTTATTATTCAGGATTGGATGAATCTGAGTTGATTTCTTTACAGAATATATTTTCTTTCTCTGTTGATAAAATTGAGTGTGGTATGAAATATCTTGGGTTTCACCTAAAATCTTGTAGATATCTGTTGAAAGGTTGGGATTGGCTTATTTCTAAAGTGGAAAAGAGAGTCAATAACTGGAGTTTTAGATGGTTATCTAAGGGAGGTAAAATCATTTTGGTGAAGTCTGTTCTCGAGGCCATTCCGGTATACTGGATGCATTTTTGGATACCAGTGGGTATTCTTGAAAGAATAAGGAAGATCTATTTCAAGTTTTTATGGTCTGGCAACAATGACACTATAGGTTTACCTTGGTCTTCATGGAAGGTTTTGGCAAATCCCAAATCTCTGGGAGGTTGGGGTTTGAAAATTCATGCTTTATTTGCTAAATCACTGCTAAAAGTGTGTGGAATCTTATTCATGGAACATGACTTTGAGTGAATATTGCTCTTCAGAAATACATTAGACCTTTATCTTTATTAGATTGGATAAGGGTCTCTGTTAAGAAAAAGAGAGCCATTTCCATTTGTTGGAAAACTGTACTCTGGTCTTTTGATCTTATTGGACAGTTTCTTGAGTGGAGGATTGGGATGGGAACATAGGTGCGTATTGGTATGGACCCTTGGATTGGTTGCAAATGGAGGCATTGCTTACCTATTTCTATGACTGATAAATTACACTATGCTGGTTAATTTTTTTTAAGGATATTGCATGTCCTAGTGCATCTATTCTACAGGATCAGGGGTGGCTAAATGCTGACTTTTTTGGATTTGTGGACCAGGAAATCATTAGCTGGAATACTTATGTGGCTTTGTTGAAATCCAGTCATGTTAGAATTTCCAATGAAGATGATTTGTTGGTATGGAGTCTATCCAAAATAGGTAAGTACACCCCAAAATTTGGTTATTTACATCTTATTCAAGATAGGAATGAGATGGAAATTTCCTGGTGGTGGAAATGTTTATGGAAGCTTAAATGTCCACTAAAATAAAAAATCTATTGTTGGTTTTTATTTTCAGGGAAAGCACTTACCTGGGATATTTTGTGTAGAAAAGGCAGAGAAGGACTTGGCAGATGCTACCTCTACAAAATGGAGTCTGAAACTAATTTTCATATTGGTTTTGAATGTACTTTTACGAGGAGGGTTTGGTCAGAAATTGAGTCCAAGTTAAGGATTATAAATTTTTGGCATGGTATTTCAGTTTTAGACTGTGTTAAGAATTAGTGCCTTCATGTTGAGGTCAGGTATAGATCTTTACTTGTTATAGTTTCTTGGTTCATATAGAAGGCTAGGAATCAATGTTGTTTTGAAGACATTCAGCTGAAGTCTTATGTGGTATCTTCTTTATGTTTGGGTTTACTGAATTCTTATCCTTTGGATAATAGAGCTTTGAATATAAGAATGGTTGTTGATGAATGCATTGACAAAGCATCCCTATGGGGATATTTTGATGGCTCGGTAGCTGGGGTGCCACAGATTTGTGGGGCTGGTGGTGTACTGTATTTATCTGATGAGCACTATTTTACCTTTTTTGCTGGTCTGGGTTTGGGAACCAACAACTTTGTTGAGCTTTTAGCATTAAAGTTGCTTATTACTTTGGCTTTAAAATATGGGGTTCATACTCTGCAGATCTTTGGAGATTCTCATTTGGTGATCAACTGGGTGTCTGGTAAGTTCAGAATTAATAATGTACATCTTACTCAGGTCTTGCAGGAGGTTATACGAATTTCTGATATTCTTGAAAAAGTTGATTTCAATCATATTTATCGAGAAAGGAATTCTAAAGCTGATGCTTTAGATAAAGGAGGTGCAAATGTTGTGGAAGGGAATTGGATTATCCATGAGATTCGAGCAACTGAAACTTATGAGACTTTTCAGGTTTTCTAAAAAGATATAGGGGTGATGGGGTCTGGGGGGTGGTTTTTTGAGGTATTTTGGTATCTTGTGCTTTGTTGACAGTTTTATTGATATTTTTGTATTTTGTTGATCATCTCTTTGATGGAAAAGATACATTTGGCATTTTTTGGTGGTTAAAGACATATCTTATATACTTTTATGGTGAAGACAGAATTAGATGACATATATATTTTACACAGTCTTGTTTGGGTACACAGGGTACTCCCAAAAGACCGAACACCTTCATCAACTGCTTCACACAAATAGATCATAGATCAACACACGAATGTTTGTCACATGGTTAAAACCCTCGAGAGGGAAACATTCCACGGCCCCAACCAAATAGATACTTGGAGCAATTTATTATGCAAATGAAATAAAGTTACATGAGCTTCTCATAATTAATCAACTAGCCAAGGACCCTCCATGCTCTTTAAATAGAGATCATGGACCAATCGGGTGTTAAGCCACGGATCAATGGTAGGTATGTTCTAAGAGAAGTTGAATCGTCAGATCAATTTATGTCTAGAGCATATCGTGACCGTTGGATTAGAATATTTACAAATGCATACTAATGCATACTAAAGAAACACACTTTACCTAACGGATATATTACACAAATTGATCTTAACTAACTCCTAAGTGTCTAAATATCCTAACATCCCCCCTTAAGAACAACTTGGGATAGGATTGAAGGATTTACAAAAGTGACACTAATAGGAGAATGAAGGAGGCATTAGAGCCTGTTCCCCCTTAAGGACACATCCCTAAACTCCTAACATAGATCAAAGTTTAGAAAACTTCGCTTCTGTAAGAGACTTGGTGAAGATGTCTACAACTTGATCATCTGTAGGGCAATAGAGAATTTCAAGAACATGATCATGAACAAGATTTCCGATGAAGCGCATGTATAGCTCAATGTGTTTGCTGCATTGATGTAGAACTGGATATTTGGCAAGCTTGATGGCACTTTGATTGTTGCACCAAAGTGGAGTAGGTTGCTGCTGCTCGAATCCAAACTCGTAAAGGATCTGTCGAAGCCATAAAGCTTCCTAACTGGCATTAACCGTGGCTCGATAGTCTGCTTATGCTAAAGAAAGAGCAAGAGCTTGTTGTTTCTTACAAGCCCAAGTGACAGGTCTAGATCCCAGACTTAAAACATAACCTGGAGTAGACTTTCGATCATCAGGATCGCCGGCCCAATCTGAATCAGTGAAACCAACCAACAAAGGTTTCCCCCCTGTGCTGTAATGAATCCCAAACTGAATTGTACCTCGAATATATCAAAGTATTCTTTTTGCTGCTTTCCAGTGAATTTTATGAGGAGTTTGCATATAAAGGGCAACACGACCAACGACAAAGGAAAGGTCGGGACGGTAATGAGTCAAGTATGGAAGACTACCAACAAGTTGACAATACAAGGTGGCATCTACTTCAGTGAAAGTACAAGTGGCAGAAAGTTTGACTCCAGACTGGAAGGGAGAAGGAGCTGGTTTACAATCTTCCATGTGGAAGCGACGAAGTAGGTCACAAACATACTTAGACTGGGAAAGAAAGATTCCTTCTTTGGTTTGCAAGACTTGGAGACCAAGAAAATAATGCAAATGCCCTAAGTCTGATATTTCAAAATTTTCCTTAAGACTGGATTTCACATGGGTTATAAGTTTAAGGTCACTACCAGTAAGGATAAGATCATCAACATAAAGAACAAGTATGATGAGATGGTTTCCTACTTTTTTGGTATAGACATTGGGGTCAAAATAGCATCTAGAAAAACCAGTGTCAAGGAGAAATCTATCCATTTTGGCATACCAAGCTCTAGGAGCTTGCTTAAGGCCATATAAGTATTTCTTAAGGAGACAGACAAGGCTAGAGTTATCCTGAACATATCCAGGAGGTTGTTCCATGTAAATTTACTCCTGTAAATCAACAGGTAAAAAGGCAAACTTAACATCCATTTGATGGAATTCCCAGTTATGTAAGGCTGCAAGGGAAAGAACAAGGCGGATGTAATTCATTTTTGCGACAGGAGCAAAGGTTTCATTATAGTCAATCCCTTCAACTTGGGAAAAACCTTTGGAAACTAACCTTTCCTTAAGTCTTTCAACACTTCCATCTGATGCATACTTAGTTATGTAGACCCATTTACATCTGACAAGTTTTCTTCCTTTTGGAAGAGGAATAAGATCCCAAGTATCGTTCGTCGTTAAGGAACAATATTCTTCATCCATAGCTGCATCCCAATCTGGATTTCCTGAAGCTTTTGCAAAAGGTTATGGATCATGATTCTCATAAACTTGAGCCAAAAGAGAAGAGGCTCGTTGAAACTGAGAACATGTTCGACATTGATCTTTAGGATCACCAACAAGATCACCAGCTGCTTCACATGTTGAACGGACCCATTGAGGAAGCATTGGTGCCAGTGCAATTGGAGGAACATGAGAAGGCGGAGGTGGATTTTCATCCTCACTGTCATCATTAGAAAATGGAGTTGGAAACCTGTCAAGGAAGTTGGAAGAAGAAGAAGAAGGCACAATCGCCGAATCAGACTCACAGGCCAAAGATGGCACACCCGCCAAGTTAGGCTCGCAGGCCAAGAGATTTTCATCAAATTTAACATCTCTTATAATGATTATATCATGAGAATGTGGTTGAAGAAGTCTATAACATTTTACATCTTCTGAATATCCAACAAATATGCACTTTTCACTTTTAGGCTGCAATGCTTTCCATTTTTCATCCGGAATGTGAGCCCATGCTTCACAACCAAACACACGAAAGTGACTTACATCTGGTTTAATTTTACTCCATGCTTCTTCCGTTGTTATACCTTGTAAAACTTTAGTGGGTGTGCGAGTAACTATGTAATTTGCACAATTTATAGCCTCATCCCAATATTGAAGACTTAGTCCCTTAGATTGGATCATACAATTAGCCATTTCTTTTAAAGTGCGATTCATCCATTCAACTACACCATTTTGTTGTGGTGTATATGGAACAGTGTGTTGTTGTTGGATTCCTTGTTCAGTGCAAAAAGTAGTGAACTTGTTGTCAACATATTCTCCTCCATTGTCATATCTTATGACCAGATCGTTTTTCAACAAGGGTCGTGTAGGCCAAGAACATGTTAAATACTTTGCGTTTAAATTTTAGGAAGTAAACCCAAGTGCGTATGGAGTAGTCATCAATGAAAGTTAAGAAATATTTGAAACCAGAAAAGGAAGCAGATGGAAGAGGGCCACACAAGTCACTATGCACAAGCTCCAAGGGAACCGAGGCATGCCAAGAGGCACGATTGTCAAAACTGTCCCGATGATGTTTTCCAAGTACACAACCAGAATAAACACCATCCTTGAAAGATACCATCGAAAGACCAGTCACCATATTGTCTTTACATCGTTGTTGCAATGAGCGATAGTTTTAGTGACCAAATCGCTCATGCCAAAGTTTGTTCAAGTTATCACTATGAGCAACAAAAACTGAAGGAAAAGGTGATGACCCAAAGTTGTTAAATTTGTACAACCTAGTAATGTTATCAATAGTTCCAGTAGCAAGGGCATTTTGAGGATTTTTAAAATCCTTGATTACAACTTGGTGAGGTGTAAACGTCATAGTTTTACCTTCACATGAATGAGTAATTTGATAGACTAATAACAAATTGCTAGAAATTTTTGGAACACATAGTACATCACTGAAATGACCATTTTCTACTGTAACTACTCCAGATCCTACAACACTCAGAGATCTATCATCACCAACAAATATTTGCTTAGTGTTACATTCATGCATAATAGAAAAGATGGCTTGATCCTTAGCCATATGATAAGATGCTCCAGAATCAATGAGCCATTCAATTGAAGTAGAAGAAGAAGATGTCGTATAAGAATAACCAGAAGCACAAAGTGCATGTCCATGAGAGGTGGATTATGAAGACGAATCTAGGCTGATGTGGTGCTTCTTCATTATTGCTTCCAAGGCTATCATCTTCTTGAAACACTTAGATTCATCATGATTATCTTTCCCACAAAAATTGCAATGATGCTCAGTCTTATTTCCTTTTGGCTTGGATCCTTTGTTATTTTTTAAAGAAGGAGCTGATTGAGAGGGTTTGGGACCCTTATTGTTTGGCGTATTATTGCGAAAATTCAGTTTCTTGGGAGGCTTGGACTTTTCTTTCTGTTGAGACAATAAGGCTTTCCCAGATGTATCTGCATTGTTAATTATTCCAAGATGAATGAGCTTATCTTGCTCTCTAATTAAGGAATCACAAAAGGATTCAAGACTAGACTCTTGATAGCTAGATGTAGTCAAGGATTCTTTCATGGAGTAGAATGTAGATACAAAAACAAAATATGCAGGTCCAAGTTTGGAAAGAATATGATAAATACATTGTTTGTCTTCTTTCTTAATTTTGCATTCTGCACATAAGAGTCTAAGAGTTTTATACTTAGATAAATAGTCTTGAATGGATGAAAAATCATTTGAATTCAAGGAAATCAACTCATTCTCAAGTTAATGACCCCAAATTTCATTGTGTTACCAAACACAGATTCCAACTTTTCCCAAGCTATATCAGGTTCATCAATTCTAGATATGTGGAATCACAAATCAGTAGAGATTGACATCCCAATTAATCCACGAGCTTCATCACATCTATTTGCCCATTTAATTTTCTTATCATCATTAGTGGGTTTTGTTTCTTTCCCTGAGGTTATCCTGAAAAGTCCCCTACTTCGCAGAACATCCTCCATACAAGATTTCCATGAGAAAGAGTTAGAAATTGTAAGTATAATATCACAAGGGGTGGGCACACTGTAAAATAATAGCTGAAAGAATAGAAACTAACTATCTGGATGCAAAGGGATCGAAAAAATATGCGATTTAAAAAAAAAACGGCACTGAAAACTGATTCTGGATGATGAAGTTATGCTTTATCAAAGAAAATGTTGAAGATGTCCCCAATAGTGACGTGGCAGATATTAACTTGATCAACTAAAAAAAGAACCCTCTTCTTCCCAAGATCAACCTTTGACAATCACTTTACAATAAAGTTGTTTTTAAGTGAAACACTTTTGTAGAATAAATGATGTTCACTTTTACAATAATGTTACTTTAAATAGTGCAGCAATAAATTAAAAGACTTAAATGACTCTCTTTTTATTTTATTTTATTTAAGTGAGATGCACTTTTACAATAAAATAACTTGAAAATAAAAATTGCCTGCACTAAAAACTAGCTTAATAAGACTTGAACTCAAGACATATTAAGGAATAAAGCAATTTTGGACCAAGTGAGCTAAGTTTAAAAGGTACGTAAAAGAATGGAAAGAGGAAGGAGGTTTTTTTTTGTTTTTTTGTTTTTTACTCTTCTCTCTCATTCTTCATCCTTGCCTTCTTTTCCTGCAAATCACAAAAAAAAAAACGAAAAACAAAAACAAAAAAAAACTTTTTCCACACAATGGGGTTAGATCTTAGTTAGCTTACCCGAAAAGTCTACGTTTTCAAGTTTTCTCGTTGTTTCTGATTTGCCGTGATTGCACAAGGTGCACGACAAAGAGCATACGTAGCCAAAAAGACAAGAAAAAAAATTTCCCTTTTTGTTTCTGATTCACCGCGATCGCACAAGGTGCACGACAAAGAGCATACGCAGCCAAGGAAGGCAACAGTTCGAGACTAAAACAATAAAGATCTAATAATCAAACTGATAAAATGTGAGAGTGTTGCAGCTGCAACAATTTCCCAAAATTCCAAAAAAATTTAGGACCCTCCTTTTGCTTGGATTAGTCCAATTTGCTTCTTTGAGTTGGTCTAATAATGATTTCTCAGAATGATTGAATTGATTTACCACTTGTTTTGATTCTCCTTCTGATGCTTGAAGCAATCTCATGTTTGATCAGACTTTATCGCTCCCTTTAGATGCATGTTCATCATGTCCGAATCGGAAAAGTGTTTGGTTAAAGCCTCCGCCGTTGCGGCTGAATAGCCAGTCTTAACTTTGGTTTTTGCTCCCGATACATTAGTTTTAATCGGCTTCCTTTTGGTTTTGCATCGGAGCCATTGTGACTTCTTATTCCACCGTTGCGGATGGATATTCGGTTTGATTTTGATTGTTTTTCCGATTTCTTTGTTTTACGTTGGATGCTTTTTGGTTTTGCATCGAAAGTTTTTATAATCATTTCCTCCGCCATTGTGGCTACAAAAGTTGTTTCGTTTAAACAAGCCATCACGGAAGGCCGCACCCTTTATTTTTCTGTCGTTGCGGCTGCCAAAGGTCTAACTTTTCCGAACCTTTAGTCTTTCCGCTTCCAATTTAAGCCTTGCATCGTGGAACGGTTCATCCTTTCCTCTTCCGCCGTTGCGGCTGCCAAGGAGGTTTAACGCCCGATCTATAAAGAGATCCGCCAGCCGATGCTTCAGCCTTTAGTCGCTTACCAGAAGTCTTTTATTTTCCGCCGTTGCGGCTGCCAAAGCTCTAAACTCTTCGATCCTTTAAGTGTTGTTGTTTCCGACTTAAGTCCCGTTGCAGACGGTGGGATGCTTTACGGTTCCGCCGTTGCGGATGAAGGAAGCGTCGATCTTGCCGATGTGTTAATCGTTTTCTTCCGATTTAGACTTTACTCCTGGTTATCCCCGCCGTTGCAGCTGGATCAATGGTTTGGTTTTCTGCTGTTGCGGACAGAAGTACCCTTTCGTCTTCCGACCCAAATGTCTTCGACATCTGATCTTCTAACTTTTCCCGCCATGCATGTCTCCGCGGCTGGATCTACGCTTTGGCCGTCCACCGTTGCGGAAGGACGACTGCTTTTAGTTTTCGATCCCAAAGTGGTCCGCCATCCGATATGTATGACCCCGTGGAGGGCTTAGCGTTTTAGCTTTTCGCCGTTGCGGAAGAAAGCACACTTTCAACCTCCGATTAAAAAGCTTTCCGCTGTCCGATGTTTTGCTCGCCTGCTGTGATTGACTATATATACGAGGTCGAGGGGTTATGTATTCTATTGCTATTTTTTGACCGCCGTGCTCTGTCGCTATCGTGCTGTCGAGTGCTCAAGCTTGTTTGGACCCTAGTGCTGGTACCCATGTCCAGGTGGCAACTGTGGGAGCCCAACTGTCTTCGTCTCGCCCTACGCGTCGATTACACATCAGTGACAGGTAGGCTCCGTTTTCCTTTCCCTTTCCGTTGAACGTTTGGTGGTTATGCTTGCTGCGGTGGTTTGTTTTCCCGGCCATTTACTCGAACCCGTTATATGCTTATATATTTGGAGGATTTTGTATCCTAGTTGGCCGTGGGAGGGCGGTTTAACCTTCAGAATAGTTTTGTTTTCCACCGCCGTTTATTTGCAGCCCTACGCATAGGGATTGAGGGGTTTTGGCGCAGACGGTCGTTACGTTGTCTGCGCCAAACCGCTCTGCGTGTTGATGATGGGTAGAAGTAGGTTTCCACCATTTTTCTCTATGAGGTTTGGGTTGTTTGCCCCGTTTGGTGCTGCCCGTATCTTTAAACCGCAGTCGTTTTGCTTTCGAGGTCCCGCGCAACCAAATTCTTGCTCAGTTTCGAACCCGGGCCGAGGAAGGGGGTGTACCGCGACGAATAATTCTTCACCATAGTTTGCACGGGGGGTTTTTCTTTGATCAAACGCGCCCTAGAAACCCGCATCCTCGAATAGCAAGCATTTCGCCACACTGTTTCGCGCGTAGTTATTTTTAAACCCTAACCTGTGGAGGGGATGTGTCACGGCGTTCAGTTTGTTAACCAGAAATCGCAAGGGTAGTGGTGTTGTTAAAAGCTTCATTTGAGAGCTTGCGTAGTTTTCCCCTATATGTCCCGCACAGTGATTTGATAATGGCACCCGCAGACAGCGGAAGCTTTGGGCATGTTAATGTAGATGTTTTTCGCCCGATTTTATTGGCAGAATTTTCAGTGGTAGATTGCATAATCTTACTGCATATAACTATTTTCAATCATGCTAGACATAAATTGGGTCACTGAACACTACACATCGGGTTTTAATACTCCTGTTAGTTAGGCCATTTCAAGCTATACATGCATATATTTGCTTCATTGACTGATTGCTACTATGTTAAATACAGAAGAAGTAAAACGCTGCACATTGTCATATAAATGTCTGCAAATTGAATTGCTTAATGTTACAATGTTATATATGGAAGGAAGAATTCGAGTCCACCATGTTAAAAAGGAAAAAGAAGAAGGCCCCTGTGGTCGAAGAAGAGCCAGAAGTAGAGGTTGTCACTAAGACAAAATACATATACGAGGACACGAAGTGCATTTCTGGCGTTGAACCGGAATACCAGTGGGGGGAAATATATAGACTGATCACTCGAAGAGAGGTCCCTGACATGGGCTTAGAAGAAGAGTCCATATATGCCAACATAGAAAAATCTTCTCTTATGAAGGTTGCCACCCGACCAGAGCTATTCCCATGCTCTGAAGTAATTGGATGGATTCTGCCCCGGGCAGATGTAACCACAATGATCCTGGGGAATGTTGAAAGCAAGGCTATGTTGCTTACAGCCCCGGATATGTAGCTCTAGCCTATCACCTGCTAGAAGCTCAAGTGTTTTTGACTGATAACTGGCTGAACAACATTAGAATGGACCTGGTAGAGACTCTTAAAAGGATGTTGTTGCAGGGAAAACATTACAGATATAGACCAACAGGAGAATATGATACAACAAGTTTAAGGGCTCCATACCGATTCATAGCCTTGATGCTTAACAGAATCTTTGGAAGAGCTCATGGCAGGTTTTTCAGACTAGAATGGATACCCATCATTTTTCATGTTGCAACCCAGGGAACAATTTTCAATTGGGCCAACCTTGTCTCAAATAGTATTTCTTCTTGCTTGGCCTCAGCCTTGGGAGGAGAGTCCCAGAAAAGGTCCGAATTCTATATGAGTTCAATACTGATAGACTGTGTATTGTGCAACCAGCCTTTCCCTGGTCTCAGGTGCATCTGGGACAGGGAAAGAATGCCTGTTTATGCTGCTTATAAACCATTGTGGGCACATAAATATCATAGCCATTACAGAGAAGTTTATGAACACTTCCTTATGCCTCTATACATACTCATTTTCCTGAAGGAGTGTGATTGTATGTCGGAGGAGGCCATGCAAGTAATAGAGGAGTATGCAGACTACTATTTGACCGAAAATGGCATGTACTTCAGGATGTTTGGAGGTTTGAGAGCACCTTCCCTGCTACCCAAATACGTAACTGATTACGTTATCCACAAGGAGGCAGTCAGACAAGTGTTCCTGGATGGAATAGGCAGCTTTCTGTTCGAGCATAAGAAGACTGCTTATCCTCCCTTGCCATTCAAACTAGGAAGTTACAGGTTCACTAGGGTGAAACAAGCTGATGAATTTGTGGAAGAGCTGGAGAGGTTCCATTTTGGCGAGATGCCCTATCACAGAAATGACTCCCAAGGTAAAGTTACTGAACATTGTAAAGAAAACAAGGTGCATTTTGAGTATACTCACCATTTTGATAGGGAAGAATCTGTCTTCCGAAATGCCCCGAACATGACAGCACTGAAGAGAAGATTCAAGAAGAAGATCACCACCAAAGGTGGAAAGGGGGATGAACAGGATAAGGCTGAGGAAGAAGCCAAAAGGAGAAATGAAGAAGCCTAGAGGTTGGCAAAAGAAGCTGCAGAATGGCTGCATATGGAAGAAGAAGAGAAAAGAAGAGCTGCTCAAGAAGCAGCTGAGAAAGCAAAAAAAGCAGCCAAAGAAGCAGAGGAAGCAGCTAGAAAAGAAGCAGAGGAAGCGAAGAGAAATCTCGATGAGGAGCTACAAAAACAGGAAGCAGAAAGGCTGAAACTGACACAAACAGAGACAGAACAGTCAGCCACTGGTACAGCTGCAGGGCAGACCCAGGATGTTGAGAACCCCGAGGTTCAGGACCCACAAGTACCTGCTGCCAGCACACCCATGGTCCCCACTCTCAAGCTGGTTCCTTTTGTACAGAAAAAAGGGGAAGAAATCCCTGATTTCAACACTGTTTATTATGATAGGGCAACAAAGAGAATAATGAAGAGAATAGAAAGGAAAGTAGAAGCAGGAAGTATGCCTGGTAAAATGATAACGGATACGGCTGTTATGTTAGGAACAGACCAAGATCCAAGGCTCACCCTGAGAGCCGGGACTGCACTACTCCACGCCTCAGAAGATAACATGGACAAGGTAATAACTGACTTGGAGCAGTCCAAGAAATCCTCTGCTCAGTTGAAAGATGCATTGAGGAAAAATAGGGAAGAAAGCAACAGGCTCAAGAGGAAATATGATGATATGCAAAGGGAAATGAAGTCCTCAAGAGCTGAAGTATAGGCCCTCCAAGGAGAAATACAAGTTTTGGAAACTACACAGGAGTCTCTGGAGAGAATACAGAAAGAATATCAAGAGTTAAGAACTGAAAAGGAACAGCTATTGGCAAAGGTGGAGGAGCTAGAAGAGCAGCAAAAGATCATCTTGGAGGCCAATACGCTGCACACCCAAGAACTGAGAAAGGAACATCAAGAACAGGTTTCTTCTTTGACAACTGCTCTAGAGGAAGCAAGGGAGCATCAGGTCAACCTCCAGCCCTTCAAAGAGCATGACTTGGCCCAAAAAGCCAAGATACTGCAGCTACAGACTGCTGTTGAATATGAGAGATGTAGAGTGCTGCAGATTGATGGCAGATTGGAAGAAATCTTGGAAACTGCATCTTACTTTGTGGACAGATCTCAGGACGTCCTCAAGGTCCTGACTGCAAGAATGGCGAGGTTGGAGAACAATGAAGAAACTCCAGCAGAGCTGCCATCAAAAGATAAACAAGCCCTCAAGCAGGATTACGACTTAATAGAATTTTCTATTAACACCGCAGAGGATTTCAAGAAAGCAGTCAAGAAGACAAAGGGAGCCTGCGCGGAATTTTTCAGGAGAGTCCTCCTTACATACAACCGGTGCTAGGTAGAAGCCGAGCAGAGGCTGGATGATTTCCCAGACCACAATTCATTTGTGGAGATGTTGCAGAAGAGACATCAGGACAAAGAAGCAAGAATGCAACACATTAAGACCATTGATGACCAGATTCTGAGAAGCGAAGTAGGCCATTCAGCTTTTAGTGTGCAGCTTTTGGAAGACCAGCTTCAGTTGAGCGCAGCCAGAGTGGAGGCTATAAAGAACCAGGCTGAAAATTTTGAAATCAACATTCATTTTTTGGAACCTTGCACATTTGAGGGCATCGCCTCTGAAGCTTCAGCTTGGAAGAAGTTTCTAGACGCCCAAGTGGGCCCCTCCACGTGAAGGATTGATCACTTTTGTAATATGTAACATTTTTGTAAAAAGTATATGAGAAAGGTCAAGCATTGGGAAATGAAGCGTTGGGAAGCCCAAAGGTTACTTTGGGCAGCCCAACCATTTCACCTTTTTTTGTATAAATGTAATAGACTAAGAGGGAAAAGGGACTTTTTCCCAGTTAGATTGGTGAAGACATATTGTAAGAAGAACTATTTCCTTTTGCAATAGATAATTATAGTTTGCCTGTTAGAGAAAGCTTGGTGGAATATTCAAATGTTGTGCTATGGATTTGTTGAAAAGGAACTATTTCGTTTTCAGTTTTGTGTCCATTAACTGTGAGACCGTTCTAACTCTTTGAACCTATGTTCTTGTATGAATGTTCTCCGGTTTATTTTATGAAGATTTCCACTATGAGTAATGAATGTGGTTCATAAACAATTGGCTATCTGGTTGTTGAAATATCTTTCATCGTTCATGCGTTATGGAAAGAAATATCAGCTAACTGTAGTTTCTCTTTATATTGCATGCACAATACACACATTACTCATAATTAATTTACAGTTTGCTCCCCGGGGATAGATAGTTAGATAGATAGATAGATAGTTAGTTTGCTTCATTACTGCATATGTGATTGGGAGGCTTGTGAGCCTAAGACGAGAGGTAAGAACCTGCGCATCACATTGTGATTGCTCCCTGCATCCTCATCACCCTGCATGGTTAATTAGGCATATGCATATCATAATAAAGTAAAAAATACAAAAACTCGGTGGGCCGGGCCGCAACCGGTAAAACCTTTTGTTTTGTTACTTAACCTACGGTAGTCGGACCGCTAATCGGACGGATTCCCTATACCAAACAGTCAATGGGCTAGTTGGGAACGTTGACTGGGGAGAATCCCTTTTTGTTGTTTCCTGTGAATTTCCAGGCCTCAACAGAGAGATTTTAAAAAAATTAAACAAATCCGTCACTGTAACATTATACCTTCAGATTTGCCGAAATGGGTGTTTCTGGATCAAACGGAAATGGTTTTCGGTGAAACGAAAATTATTTCCCAATGGAAAAAGCGCTCTGGACGCAATGGAACAGCTCCCATGGGCCACAAATGCACAGAAACTCTAGAACCATTAACCCTTTCAAAGTTTTGGCAACACTGGTTCTAGATCTTGATCAAAACCGAAAGCGGCTCGTCATAAATGCTCTGATACCATGTTCATGTACATAGGGTACTCCCAAAATACCGAACACCTTCAGCAATCGCTTCACACAAATAGATCACAGATCAACACAGTGATGTTTGTTATGTGGTTAAAACCCTCGAGAGGGAAACAATCCACGGCCCCAGACAAATAACTATTTTGAACAATTTATTATGCAAAAGAAAGAAAGTTACATGAGCTTCTCATAATAGATCAACTATCCAAGGACCCTCCATGCTCTTTAAATAGAGATCATCGACCAATCGAGTGTTAAGCCACTGATCAATGGTAGGTATGATCTAAAAGAAGTTGAACCGTCGGATCACTTTATGTCTAGAGCATATCGTGATCGTCGGATTAGAATATTTACAAATGCATACTAATGCATACTAAAGAAACACACTTTACCTAATGGATATATTACACAAAGTTGATCTTAACTAACTCCTAAGTGTCTAAATATCCTAACAAGTCTATGATGGATAAGGTTTTTATGCAGTATTATTTTGTTGATATGTGCAGATATGGTTGATGACAAGCTACTTTCAGATTTATCTTACAGTATGCATCTTTTGTTGAATGTAGTAGAACTGTTTGTAACATTTTGGATGGATATAATTCGATTTTCAAAATCAATTATCATCATTTGTAATAGCATTTTTTTGTGCTGAAGAATTGAATAAATAGACACTAATCAGTAAATGATAGTGGTTCATCTGATAAATGTAATTTTATATATAAATAAAATTATGATTTTTTTCTATTTAAAAAACATTAGCAAAGTTCAAAAATATTACAGAATTGCGCTATTTATATTTTAATAAGCGTCGATGTATTCTGATTCCTTCACTATAAAAAAATATTAACCTTATTTCATTGTCATCGTACATTTTTTTTTTTAACTATGTTTTGTTCATCTATTCGTTGCCATATTTTAATGGGTGTTACTTTTCATCTCGGATAAGTTTAGTTTCAAAACTTCTTGACAACTTTTTATACGATAAGTTTAGTGATTTGAGTTTTTTTTAAGAAAAAGTAGACCAATTTATATTATAAAATTAAAATTGTTGCAATAAAGACAAAGTTTAAAACTACTAAATAAAATTAAAAAAAAAAACTTATGTTTTTTAAAAGTTCCCAAACTTCTCTTATCTATTTTACAAGTATACAACCAAATAAACTCTATATCCGAAACATGATAATGTATAGAAGTTAATGAATATGAGTTCCTTGTGGACATCTTAAATGTTATCAGTCTTCGTTGATGGTTCATATGGTTGTTGCATAGTAGCCTCCTCTCTATCCATCATGATTTCTTCCACGAAGGATTTTGAAAATGAAAAAGATGGGTGAGCTACTGAATGAATTTTTTTATTTTTTTTTAACAGAAACTATAAAAGGTTTATATAAAAACAAGCTGTGCACAGCCATTCATTACAGTAGTGGCATAATAAAGTATTTATGCAAATCAAAAATGCTGCACAAAAAGCCTATCCTAGGAGTTTTCCAAAAGACATCACATAAAGTTTGTTCAAAACAGCTATTGCCGCGGGTAGTATATAGCCTTACAAACTGGTTACATATATAAAGACAGTAAAACATTTAGCCATAACTAAAAGAAACAGATTAAGGATTGCCTCTGAAATTTCTTGGCTGAACTACAGACTCTTCCTCCATTGGGTGCTCAGCTTTTGCAGTGACAATCCCATTCACTCTGCTACCTTGGTTCACGGTTATGAAACGCTAAAGGTCTTACTGAATCCTGTCAACTTTTCCCATGATCTCTCAAAGATTGCTCTCATTATCATCAATCCGAGCATCGTGATTGCTGATCTGCAAAGAGGTGTAGCTCACCGTTTCTCCCATACTCTTAACCTCCCGAGCCATTTCTTTGTTATCCATTACGCTAATTGCAATCATTTCATACAGATGCCGCAGGTTCTTCTTGATGTCCATTATTCCTGCACTTTCACCAGCCTGGGACATTCTGTTTGCCTCTATCGAGATGTCTATTCAAGCAAATAGACTGTGTAAGGCACGAACAGAACCAGCAAGGACACAAGTCTGAGTCTCAACTGAAAGTTCTCTGAAAAAAATACTGAGCACGAGGAGTTCCTGTTGTAGCGAGGAACCTCCTTGTCTTTCTCAACAAACCAAAGTGCCCGCTACACCTTCCTGCCACCTCGTGCAACAGCAACCCAAGACCGAGCTTCTGCCCCAATTACCAGACTGCTTTGAAGACTGCAACACTGAGAGAGAGCTGCACAAGCAGTTTGAAAAGGCTGCAAGAGCAAGCCTCTCCTTCACAAAGGAGCGAGTAAGAGGGAGAGCATGCCACGGGAGACCTTGCAGCCGCCCTTCCCCAATACCTGTAACTACTTTCTAACAAAATTCGCACAGCCTCTTGAAAACCAGAGCCGAGAATTGCAACGGAGTGGATAAACATATCGCTGCTGGGAGAAGACATAGCATGATGCTTGAGGAGACGTTGAGCGTGCGAGGTGGTGAGACATTTAACCCGGGGCCGGATGGCCATTAAGTCTACAGCGTCCGAGAGATGGATGGGGCAGAAGAGAGGCCACGCAGCGTGGAAAGGAGGGGAGGTAGGACAGCCAAATAAATGTGAGGAGTCGACGGTAGACAGCATGGAGTGGAGGCCAGCTGTTGAGAGAAGGCGTTGGATGACGGATGGAGGGAAGAGGGGAGGGATAAGGGTCAAAGAAGAGGGATGGAGGAGGGGTAAAAAAGAGAGTAGGGAGGAGGGATAAGGAAGGGGAAGTGAAGTGATGCAAAGGAAGGATAGGAGGGAGGCCTTTATGGCTTCTTATGGAATGAGAGGGGGATGAGAGGTTCAATAGGAAAAGCCACATAAAGTGTAATTGCATAGGATCATTCCACATCGTGCTATGTAGATCTTGATCAAAATAATTCCGATTCCTCATTACGGGACGTATTTGAGGATGGGAGGATTCCCGTTCTGTCTATAGTGTCCTTGAGGGAGGGAGGCCCCCATATTGGCCAGAGTGTCTACTGTGGAATTATTGTGCTGAAGGAAGTGGAGTGTCTCATATGAGTTAGACATAAGAAGCTTGGCTTTATTAAAAAGGCGGCGACAATTGACTGCTCCAGAGGGGTATCCGTTGATCAGTTTAGAGATGACATGCTTTGAGTCTCCAAATATCAAGACCTTATGGTAATTTTTAGTGTGTAGAAGCTGCAAGCCCTGAAGAAGTGCCAGCCACTCAGCTTCATTGTTGGTTTTATTCCCTAGACCCCATGCGAAGGTTTGTTCTATATGTCCTCCGTGATCAAGAAGGATCCCCGCCAATCCTGCCACCCCTGAGCTACTGAATGATTACATTTATTGTTGATATTGTTCTTAATTTTCAACTTGTTAATCACAATTTGCAAATAGCTATTTTTCTAATAAATCTTCAATTTTTAGTGTGTTGTTTTATGTGTTGATGTCCATTTACTTCTGTTGATTTCGAATGGTCTCTAACTTATGATTAATTCCCAAAACTTTCCTTCCCATTGCTTCTTTTTTCCTATTCTTTTCTCCATCATTTCTACCTTCTCATCTGCAATACTTAACATTCTTGAAATTTTTCATTGTGTTTCTCACATCTTTGAATACCTCTTCTTAGCTCCAAGTTCTCACACCTCGTGGAATAACTAGAATGGCCATGAGAGTGTGCCATTTCCTTGCACCCAAAACTACAACCAACTTAAACCTCTTATACTTTAACATTTGCTCAAATTCCCACCAAATGGAACCAATACTCTACTTGATAATGTCGCTAATAGAGACACAAATGAGATGGAGAAGGGATAATCTTGTTGTTTCACACAAATTATGCCTACGATTAGGATTAATACCACATGCCTCGAGTAGTCCCATATTCACACTAATTAATGAATCCACCTCCATTGTAATGAGTGACGAGGGGAAGGAGTTATATCTACATTGAGTAGAGGTACTTGTCTATGGAATCATTTGCCATGTGTGCTAGTCCTCTTAATGAGGGCTCGAGGGGGTTTGACAATGAAAGCGCATTATCCTCTATGTTCAAGAATGATCCCTCACACCTGCCACCACAAGTCCACAAGTGTCATAATGAACAATGATCATATGAATAAATTCTATTATTAACCATCAACTACTTATTTGTTTAGATATACATGAACTTCTAATGTTGTCTTAGCCATGCCAATTATTTGCAAGAATATGAAAATTAGTGACTATGCCATTGCATAATTGTAGGTAGACATGACTTTATTCATGAAATACATGATAAGTTTGTCAAAAAAAAAATGGATCATAAAGTTTAGAGATTGTTTCACTTGTTGGGTAAAAACTATCCCACCAAAATTGCTATAACTTAGGAAAAATAGATTTGATTGAAAATAATATCCTAACACGAATTGGGATAACTTCATATAATTCCCAATTTTGGTATAATAACAATGAGTTTTTATCATATAGGATAAGGGGGGATATACCATTAGGTCGATGAAAATGGATTTTATAATTAGGTTGTCGAGAACTAAATTTGTTATTTTATTAGGGAAATTATAGGTAGGTCGTCGAAAGCTAAAAAGGTTCTTTTACGAAGGGAAGTAAGAGGTGAGGTCGTTGATAAAGGAAAGAAAATATAGGTTGCTGAGAAAGGGAAATGCTTGATTCTCACATCTCGCAATACAGATTCAATGCCTTATCACAGTGTCCATGTCAGCCTAGGCTACGATCAAATTTGATCATAGTACCATATTTTGATTGGGAACTTCCATCACTAGCAAGTAGGCATCAACCAAACTTTTGCACTTTCTTTGCTTAATTACATGTTCAAGAATGATCCCTCACACCTACCACCACAAGTCCACAAATGTCATAATGAACAATGATCTAATGAATAAATTCTATTATTAGCTATCAACTACTTATTTATTTAGATATACATCAACTTGTAATGTTATCTTAGCTATGCCAATTATTTGCAAGCATACATAAATTAGTGACTATGCCATTGCATAATTATAGTTAAAACACAGTTTAGCAATGGAGACATGACTTTATTCATGAAATACATGATAAGTTTGTTAATGCATTCAAATAGATCATAATGTTTAGAGATTATTTCACTTCTTGACTAAAAAACTATCCCACCAAAATTGCTACAACTTAATAAAATAGATTTGATTGAAAATTATATCGTGACACAAATTGGGATCCTTATATAGATAATATTCACAAAAGGCAAGACAATCTCTTGCACCTCTCTAAGACAGCTCCTAAGAAATTCTGGAGGCATATTCTAACTAGAAAAACTAAATATAATAATAAAATTTCTTTGCACGACTGGAATTCCTATATTCAAAAGCTTTATGACTCCCCGAATGTCATAGACAACTTTGAAACCCTTCTCACAACGAAAGAAATTTTCTCTTTAGAAGACATAGATTTTGGGGTTAAGCGTCTAGCAAATGGAAAAGCTAAGGACATTGAAGGTTACCAGGCATAAATCTTAAAAATCGGAGGTCCTGTCCTCATCCCTCACATCCACAAGCTTTTTAATCAAGCAGTCAAGCAAGGGTTCCCTAAGCCTTGGACTCAGAGCCTCATTATCCCTATTTTTAAAAGCGGGGATACAAATAACCCCTCAAATTATCAGACTATTATGATTAGCCCCCTCTTAGCCAAGTTATATGGTATTATTTTGGAAAAGAAGATCAACATTTGGCTTGAAAGTGAAGGTAAGCGGGCTAAAGGTCAAGCAGGTTTTAGAAGGAATCACTCAACAACGGACCACCTTATTACACTTAGGATCATTATGGAGGAGTGCCGCAATGACAAATTCGATCTCTTTTGCTGCTTTGTGGACTTTAGAAAGGCTTTCGATACGGTGCCTAGAAATAACCTTTGGAATAGGTTAGAAGAGCTTAAGGTTCCTTTCGAGCTAAGAGCTGCTGCGATAAGGCTCTACGAGAATGTAATTGCCAAGTTTAAAAGCAATGAGGGGTGGTCGAAAGATATTAAGTGTAATATCGGAGTTAAACAAGGTTGCCCCCTCTCCCCTACCCTTTTCGGCATTTACATTGATAAGTTAAAGGGTTGTTTAGAAGAAGCAGGCTGTGCTGGTACGATCTTAGCTGGAATAGTCATCATCCTTCCTCTTTATGCTGACAATATTGTCCTCCTGGCAAGGTGTTCTTTTGACCTTGATAAACAACTTCGTCTTCTTAAATATTTCTGCTCTATAATGGGTATGACTGTCAACACTGACAAAACAAAAGTTATGATTATCAAATCCAAGAAGGACACATACGCTAATTTTGTGTATGACAATAACAACTTGAAGGAAGTGTCTTCTTACAAGTACCTAGGAATTGATATTCATCACAAGCTCAACTGGAACTATAGCATTGAGAAAAGGATTAACGCAGGGTGGAAAGCTTACTTTGGTCTTGAAAATAACTATAAAGCTGCAAACCTCATGATGTGGGATAAAAAGAAGCTCCTCTTTGAAACTCTAGTCACTCCTGTTATCTTGTATGGGTGTGAGGTTTGGGGTTGCAGTATCTCTAGAGAATCTTGAAGAAAGATCGAGCAAATCCAGAAGTGTTTTATAACTTACAACCTCAAAATAAAAAACAATACACCCTATCCTATTCTCCTTATAGAAGTGGGTCTTTCCCCCA
>LPNX010876635.1:394641-436671 GCA_001517045.1 Pseudotsuga menziesii
GGCTCCACAGCGAAACTGGTCGTTGGACAGTCCCTAAAACTCCTTGGGTAGAAAGGATCTGCCAACTTTGTGACAGTAAGAACATTGAAGATGAAAATCACTTCCTCTTAGAGTGCCCTGCATACACCCACATTAGATCCCAGTTTCATAATCTTTGTTGCAAAACCGACATTCCTAGCCTTTTAGCTTGTCAAAATTATGGTAAGCTCGGGATGCTTCTCTCCAAGCTCTTTGAGCATAGAAATATCACTTTAAAACAAACTAATTAACTTTCTTCTTCAGGGTCCGATAGACCAAATTTTGGTCTCAAGGGACGTTAACCATCATCATCATTAAATAATACTTTAGAGTTTTCATTTCTCTCCATGAATGATGAATGATTGTTGTGGTCATTACAACATTGTGTTGTCTCATACGATGAACTATTAACCACAAGGAAACAATATGGTCAACACATGCAACATAAATAGATTAAGAGCTACATAGCTTCGTCCCTTAGTGTGAATTAAGCAATGATTTCAAGAATTCTGAATGGTGGCCTCGTGTCTTGGCCCTTACTCTGAATTACGATAAATGCCTTGCAAGTGAAAGATAAATTTGGTGCATAACATTTATTAAATAAATATTTTCTTTTCATAAGTAAATTTTTAAACTAATTTTGGATTTTTTTTTAAAACAATTATATAATTTTTTTATTTTTTTATTTACTATATTTTTTACAAAATCATTTTAAAAACTAATCAAATTATTATTTTTAAAAACTAATTAAAATAATATATAAATTATTTTATCAATTTAATAATTCTATAATACTCATATTAATAATAAAATTTAGTATTAAAGTCAAAACCAAATTAATAAACTATATTGAATTGTATATCCAACTTATGAGTCCAGTCTTAAAATTTATTATTAAAGTCAAAACCAAATTAATAAAGTATGTGGAATTGTATATCCAACTTATGAGTTCTTAAAGTCTTAAAGAAAACTTATATTTTTAACTATTAAGCTTATTCAAATTGTACACTTTTTTTATAAATAAAAGCAAATTTAAAGTTTAAAGTAATATCTAAACTTGTTTTTTATAGTTTATTTTAATATAAATAATGTTTCTGGCAAACTTGTTTTCCATGTGTTATTATGACTATTACATTTCACTAAAACAATCTCATAAAAAATCATAAAAGTTTTTACTAAAATTAAAGGGTCCCAGTATTTTTGTGGCAAGTTAATATACTATCTTTTTGTAAAGAAAATAATCACCAAACACTCCATTATTAGCTTACAAACTCAACCCCTCACTATAAAATTTGAACATCAAACTTCATAAAACCAAACTCCACACAAACCAAAATATTTAAAAACAAAAATAGTAAGACAGGATACGTGACCTACACGGAAAGGAAAAGAATGTGACCCATTGTGTGAATCCATTAAAGTTGGAGCTCGTCAAATTGCGACTATTTCACCATTTCGTAATAAATTCTAATTCCTCCGCGTGCAATTTGGTAGCTTCTGAATTGATCTGAAGCCGCCGTGGACTTTGGACATACGCAATTCTACCCACCAACGGGGGGTTTAACACGGCTTACGCCTCCACCCGCGTTGATTCATTCTTTCCTCCCCTGCTCCGCTTACAGTATATAAATCTATGACCATTCAAACACTTACCATTTCCATATTTCCTCCAATTTTTGTTTGAGATTGGGGTGCCCTGTACCGGATTCGATCTGTGGCTTCTCTTTAAGCTGAATATTGTGAATTGAGAAAACAGGCTTACATTTTTATTTCTACAGCGATGAGATACACGGAGGTTTTTGGTTTCGGTATGAAGATTATTGGAAGGTTCCAGTCGCGCTACCCGCCAACAGCTCGATTGTATTACAAACCCCCCTCCGATTCCGATTCAGACGACCAGAATTTGGCGGCCATTAATAACGCCATCTTCTTCTACTCGCGCTTCAGTTCTTTTCATGGCCCTCAAGATGTTGTTGAGATTATTCAGATTGCCGGCTCATAAACACATCTCCCTGACTGAATTAATGAAATATTCATCATTGATTTTTATTATATCATTTATCTATCTATCTGCAGACGAATACGCTCTGTTTCTATCATATTCTTTACGTATGTGTTTATGTCCGCCCCAGATATTGTTGGGCGGCTCCTCAAACAATTAAAATTTGCTTAAATTACAAATATTCAATTTATTTTGTTTGGTGTATCATGGAATTACAGGTTTTGAAAAATTTTAGACATTGCTGAGTATAGAATTGTTATGTGAAATAATTTTGATGAGAAACCAGAGTCAATCAGGAAGGGCCCTTTTTGGAGTTTTGGTAAAGTTAACACCAATAAACAAAAGTGGGTCCCAAGCCGGACTCTTTTCTAATATTGCTCATTCGACCCACATCAGAACGTTCCGTTTGGAAGGTTTTTTATTTATTTTCTTTCTTATAGTGAACAAATTCTTTTGTGAAACCTTATTTCCACGCTATACAAGGATATAAAATAGACTCGCTATACAAGGATATAAAATAGACACTGTGATGCAATTTTTAACCCACACACAATCTAAACATTGGTATTACATGTAGTGTTGTAGTGTTTTATTATGCAAGTGGTTACCAATATTATTAAGTAAAATAATTATATGTTGTATAATTTCTTTTGATATTATTTAAATATTTTTATTATTTTATTATTTTATTGTATTATATTTATCAAAAGTCTTTTCACATTAATTATGTGTTTTTTTATTAAATGATTAAGGAAACATCATTTTCCTATTGGCAAACCTCTTATTTATGATCCATTTGTTGATGTTTTTCTACTTGTTATACACATGGACATCAATAAACTTCTAGTTAATAACACTTTTTTATAGTCTTTCTAGTTGGAGAATCACTTCTTAAAGTACATGTATACATTTTATTTCAAGAAGAAAAAATGCGCTTCTTTGATATTCAAAAGAATCAAAGATAACAATTTGCATATCCCAGATACAACATATCATAGTCTGCCAAAAAAAAAAACACTAAGGAGCTCAACAAAGTACATACATACGTACCCTTCAACACTACATACATACCTATATACACATTTCTACTAATAAACTCCACCTAAAAAAATGTTACTTACATAACTTCAGAAGATATTTCAAGTCTTCCTACATAACCAATGAAATTCTATATCGAAAGAAAACATTTAAAATAAACTTAAAATACATGATTATTTGATGTTATCTATCTTTAAAGTGTTAAAAGATGTATAACATCATTTACTCTTTTTTTGTGTGGTTATTTCCATATTCATATGGGAGGAGTTTGTGAATATAAATTCCACCCATTCAAGAATTGCTTATAAATTTAAGAATGGTTTGTAGCTCATTATTGAGACTTTTCATAGTGCTCCATGACCTTGGGATATGCAAGATCCCTTATAGTCTTCTTCTAAATGTAATCAAGGATCTTAACCAATGTATTGAGACTTTTCATGGTGCTCCATGACATTGGGATATGCAAGATCCCTTATAGTCTTGTTTTAAATGTAATCAAGGATCTTAACCAATGCCTTGAGTCATTGTAAGATTAGTATTATAATGTTTTTCTTTAAATCTACTAGTAATGTGCTTCAAGTGGCACATTTTTGTTTAGTTGGAGAGTAAAGAATATATGAATTTAATGTTTTGTTTTATTAGTCCTTGCCCTCCGGCTAGCAGGGACTCCTGTAATCGGCTTGCCGCCATTTCCATTAATTAGCACGCCAACCAAAACATGTTTAAAAAAAATATTGTAAGTTCTAAACATTACTTTCCAGCTGCCTTTTTATGCACCGGGCTGCCTTTTAATGGACCAATCAAGTAAAAACCCAACCATTTCATCCACCAATCAACAAGTTGGAGGTCTTATTTGGCCTCTTTTCAAGGCATATATATTTTTATTAGCCTTTATGTCCTAAGTTTCTTGTGTTTGGAATGCTTCGACTGAATTCAACTAAACTAATGTTATGGGTCACTTAGCATTACTTTAAAACATTTAATGTTATTTCCATTAACACCCTCACACATTACAACTTCTAGGCAGCCACCGCCTTGCCCCTACTCATACGCTGCCTCATCGTCTTCAAGCATATTAAGAAGGATTAAGCAAGATTGAAGCATAGAGGCTAATTGCCATGAATGATGGACCAACATCGTATACAATTTTCATTTGAGAGGGAGTATCCACCGTAACAAAACAAAAAGAGCAGCAATGTCAGACCGTATACACAAATGCAGAGCAAGCAAGTATTTCATCATTTCATCAAAATAGTTTTGGTTCTATGGATGTGGAACATGCATGTTATGAAGTAATATATTCTATTCAGATTAGAAGCCAGCACCAATCACCTTCTCGCTCTATCAACTCCTGCTGATGCAATACAACAAATCAAGGTTTTACTACTTTGATATATGACAACATTGAGCAAGTAGAGTTTCTTCCTCGTTCTTTTCATGGTATCCTACCATATCTACTTCATCTACAGAATCATCAAGTATCCCAATTCCACCGTCATAGTGTATAGTCAGCTATTGTTGCATACCTTTGATTTTGGAAGCTTGTAGCATACTATCAAATTTCTTGTTCTGCTCAAAATTTAGATGCAGTTCAAGAGCCAGATTCAGATGAAGCATCACCCATAAGGGCATATATTAAATTTAGCACATCCAACACTTTATACACATCGATAATGTGTTCCGATATTTTGCACATCTGTCTATGTTCCGACTTTATGCACCACCAGGATTTGGCCCTTTTCCGGGTCTTTCACCAGCACCACCTTTTCCAGCAGCATACCTTCCATAACAATTAAACTTTGTTTTATTGTCAAAATCCAATCCAAAACATATCATTACATTAATACCGATATGTTAAATACTAACACAAACGCTAGACCCAAATTCCCAACCCAACTTGACTTAATTAAGACATCATATTTTCTCATACTTCTACATATGTGTAATAGCCATATTGTATGAATAATCAAATGCACGTTTTGTGCGGCCTGTTCAACCCCACGCTGCCTGAGAAGGTGATGTAATATTTCCATTGTGATCTCATTTCTAATGTAGTTGTGCCCATTTCCCTAACAACAATCATAAATTCGATGCAGAATCTCCATATATTGGGAACTTCCTTTGATAGATGTTTCTTTCTAGTCATAAACTAGAATAGCTGAGCAACCGGTCCTATGGCTGCTGCTTCCTGGTATCGGTTTGTTTAGTCTATGACTTCAATAATTTTGGATAGTAGCTCTTAGCTGCTTTCAATTTTAGCGCAGTTGGAGCTATATTCTCCCAAGCTTAGTAGTATTTTGAGTTCTAAGCTTAGCTTACTCAAAATACTGCTAAGCTTAGCTTAGTAGTATTCTCACATCTTTAAGAACAAGTAGTCGTTGAGACTGTTCTTTTTCTCCTTTCACAAGGACCCTAAAAAAGAGATGGGCATTGATTGTTCTTTTGCTTGTTTCATAAGGATCCTGAGAAAGAGATGGGAATTATATGTATAGTAGAAAACAAGGTGAAATCCACGTTTCATTTCAAAACATAAGCAATCTGTGCAACTTCACAACATAGAACAATTGTCTGTACAAAATGATATAAATTTATGATTGATTTTAGAAAACGCTTGCTAAAGCAGGAAGCCATAGTACTTTAATTTAGAATAAATACTCATTGACATTGAGAGGGACATGATGCGGAATTATGAAAATAATGAATGCATGTCTACCTGGTTGAGAAGGTCAGCAGAAGGTTAGTGCTGTTGACTTGGAAGATCAATGCTTCATTTTGTAACAAGTAACAACGTGAACCAAAGAAAGGTTGAGTGATATGGACCAACGCTACTTAGTTCCCCGGATCACTTTCTAAGAGGGTGCATCCATGGAGTTGGGTTACACTTTTTGGCAAGGCACTTTCGGAAAAAACACAAAAGCGTACCTCAATCGAGCAATTTTTAAACCCTCAATCGAGGGTTTATCAAACCTTGATGTAGGTTTTAAGAAAACCTCGATCTAGGTTTTAAGAAAACCTCAATCTAGGTTTTAAGACCTCGATCTAGGTTTTAAAAAAACCTCTATCTAGGCTTTAATACCTCGATCTAGGTTTTAATAAAACCTCAATCTAGGTTTTAAGACCTCGATCGAGGTCCTTGTGCAAAAAATTATAAAAGAGGTTTTAACAGTAGCTCGATCGAGGGTTTATTAGACCCTCGAACAAGGGTCTAATAAACCCTCGATCAAGCTACTGTTAAAACCTTGGTCGAGGGATTTGAATACCTCGATCGAGGGACTGAAAAATAGAGAATTAGCCCTCTTACATGAAAATCAATATTTCTCTGTGTCTTGTAGTGGTGTAAACCCTGCCATTCATGGCACATAACTGAGCGGAGTTTATACTGATTGATTCATCACCGAATCCTCTATCCATTGAGGTATCATGCATGCATTTTCAAATTCATATGGGTTTTTTTTTAATTAGTTCTAAAACTTACACTTAGAAAACCTGACAACAACTTCGAAACAGCTTAAAGAAAACTCCGTAAGGTAAAAGATATACATCCAAAAAATTTTAAAAAATGCACAGCCCACACATCGATGCGTCCTCTTCAAAAGGGTATCTTTGGTTTTTCAATTTTTGAAAACAATGAATTTTTTTTTGGGGATGGACACACATCTGTATAAAATGATGTTGAAATCAGATGTGGTCACTTTCGAAAAATAATAAATAATTGCATATTGCGAAATAAATCAACAAAAAAATATGCATACCACAGTGCATTTTGTGTAGACCATGCTCATATATATATTTTAAATTATTAATGTAAGATTGAATTATTGGAGTGGGACATGAGCCACTTATTAACTTGTTCAAATTTTTAAGGTCACACAGTTGATTAAATGTGAAATTTCACACATTAAATGACATCGGAATATTTTTTAAAAATATCATTGGGAATCCAACATAATAATCTACAATTTTTTTTTTGTTGCAAGTCAAAATTCACATGGCATATATGCGTTTCGAGGGCTTCTATCTAGCACATGAGTAAAAAATCAGGTTTTCATTGCCAAATTTGGCCAAAAAGTGTTACCCACCTTTATGGAATCATCCAAAAGCATTGCAAAGAAAAGCAAAGCAAGGCCATAGACTTTGTGATACGTTTACAAGTGTTTGTGTTGTTCTTAGCAAGTAACCAGAAAGTCCTAGTAGCTTCCTCTCTCATTGAGGCCTTAACAATTAGATTCTAGGCTTTCTTCCTTTTAGAATAAGGCTTGATAACCATAGATTTCCCATGTCTTTGCTGGTATTTTTATTTTTAGTATTAATATGTATCTTCGAGTTGTTTAATGATTGCTAGCACTAGCTTTTAGCTTAAATGCGATGTCAGGGGTGACTTCATTTACAAATGAACACTTATGACTAGAGAGGAAACTTGTGATTGACTGCTTGAATTGAAATATGAACCACATGCACATACTGCACATGGAAACTATGCCTCTTTCTTAATTCCGCCGCCACTAACGCTCAAAGATTTAATAATTGGTTGGCATCTGAATCGACTCTAAGCCACCAAAATAATGTTTAGAATTATATAATATATAAGTTTTAAATAGATATAATTTATGGTGCCTGCAACTTTTGAATCTACGACATTCCCATATTAATTCCACTGCTTGGAATGTCACACATGCTTAAAGTTTAATTAATAATTGGTATCCAAATCACTGACATCTGAATCTACTCCGAGCCACCAAAATAAAGTTTAGAATTATGTAATATATAAGTTTTAAATAGATATAATTTTATGGTGCCTGCAACGTTTGAATCTACGACATTTGACTAGCCTGCTTCTGATGAATTTGTAACAGCCGAGTAAGCCATAGCATCATATCTAACTTCTCCAGTGGTTAATGCTGCTGATGACATTAATATTGTTCTGGTCAACTGGATCGACTAGGTCGGACGCTTCTACGGGTTCCCTAACTACCCCTTTCATTGTGCCTGGTGGCTTGTTTGATTTTTTTAACTAAAACGGTTATGAATTTTATAAAAAGAATGAAGGATGGGATTAAACCCAATCAACCATTATTACATTCAATTTTCAGTCTCATAGAAGACCTCTTAACAACCCCTGACGATTTCCACCGATCTATGGAATGGGTGCCCAATTGGCTTCTTCTTCATTTACCCTAAGAATTCCTTGAGTCAGTAAGCAACCCTCATTTGCCTTTGCCTCAGCTTCCTTATTTAGCCCTCACAAAATATGATAATAGATATGCAAGAGAAGTCGTTCATCACTGATCTCAATCTTTGAAGGACCTTGTTGAGCAACGAATCATTGAACAAGGAATTTGAGGAAAGAGTCTTTATCAAGATTTCCAAGTCTCCGAAGACCTGAATGTCTTTGATCCCTTTCTCCCGTGCAATCTGGCAAGCTTTTAATAGGGATAGAATTTCTGCATGATTGTTGGTTCTTTGACCCAGACCCCAACTAAAGCAATCGACTCTTTTACCGTCCACGGAGTAAATCACCCCGCCAGCTCCTTCCCTTCCTGGGTTTCCTTTGGACGCACCATCAAAGAAGATCAAAGCTTTCCACTGTATCCTCCACCAAATCTGAAAGTCTGATTTTGAATCTCTTAAACACCATTTTGGGGTAATGCTTGGCTGACCCGGTTCCTTATTCCAATCTTTGAAGGTGTAAGTGCCCAACCATTTTTTTTCTTCCGGAGAAACGAATATCCCTTCTTAAAATATTGTACTCCAACCGTTTCAATGAGGAAGGCTTTGGCTTTTGCAGCCACCTTCAACGATTGTTGTTGAACATTGTTCAAAATGTTGTCATTTCTAGCCAGCCAAATACTCTAGCACGCATATTTGGGGATGGCCACCCAAATTCCGCTCCACACAGACTTGTCCTGAATTGGATATGGATATCTCATTTTCCAAGTGGAATATAGTGCTAGCAACAATATGTTCCCTAGATTTGGGACATTTAGACCAAGAAGAGTGAAATACCATACTTCTTGCGGAAATTTATAGTCCACGAACAAGTAGTCACTAGTTTTCGATTCTCTGCAGCACAATATGCATTTATGGGGTCCAATGATGCCACTTTTTACCAGGTTTTCTCTGGTTAAAGCCTTTCTGTTCATCAGTATCCAAAAGAAGAAGTTTACCTTTGGGAGGTTGCCTTGGTCCCAAACACGCTTCCACAGTTATGTTGGAAGACCCATTGCTTTCTTTTTTTGTTGAGATAGATAACCTTGGGCTGCTATGTATGTACCTGTTTTTCCCCATCCCCAACGATCTTTCTCTTGCAAATGGACTGGGCCAGATCGAAGAGAGCATAAAGGAGCTGCGTTTTTTTAAAATAGGTGGTTTGGCTATGTGAAATGCTTCATGCAATTTAACTTTAAAATTTTTTTTTTTCAAATTACTACTCAAAGAGGATTGAAAACTACTTAGATATTCATGAGATGTGTTTCACTCACTTATCAAAAATTTTGATAATGACAAATTATATGTGTTGTTAATAAGTAATATTTTGGGTTCACATGATCTTTGGATGTTGGTGAATTATATGCATTGTTAGTGAATGGTATTTTGAGTCTTTGATGACAACCCTTTCTATAATTTACTCTTCCTTGATCTTGTCAATTAGAATCATACCTCTAATGTAGTCATCCCATTATACTTATCAATATGTAAGGAATTAACGCACCAATAATATTTTATACATTTCCTAATATTTCATTAGCCTCTTAAGTTTAACAGTGTCTATATTCATTCCTTCCTTGTATACACTTTATTGCAAACTTCAATGTTTCTTGGGTTCATCCAAGTTGAGATATTTTTCTCAAATTCAAGCCTAAAGGCATCTCTATTATTTTTTTTAGCAATTGGAAATTATTTTCAAAAAATTAAATGCACATTTTTTTCTCTTTTTAAATTTCTTTCTAATTGTTGTAAGATTGCTCAACTTTGATTCCAAAGCTTTTTTTGCCGTCTAGAAGTTAGTAACTTACTAGATTTATGAGACTTTATGTTGTAAAATTAAGGCATGTGGCCAATTGATGCCACTCATGGAAGGGAAATAGAACTCTATATATAGTAACTCCACTTGATGTTTGTGTGTCATACATCATGATAACTTACTAGGCTTTGCACTTTTTCCAACTTTAAATGCAATTTATTATCACCATGTTAAATTTTTTGCATTTTGTTTTCTTTATGAGCAAATCTTATTGACCAAATTCTAGCTCGAGTCAAGTCACTAACCAAATTCAAATTCTTGCTTCATTTTCCTATATTTCAAATCTTGAACTGTAAATTTAAAAATATGCATAAAAACATTTTTTAGATGTTCCCATAAGCTTTTCCCTAAAACATTGGTCCAACGCAAATTTATAGGCAAAATTTAATCCCTAAACAAATATTGTTTCGTGCAGGGATAATTTTATGGGCGAATTTTAACCCAGTGGGCTATTTTTCCATGTTTTTCTCCCAAAAAATATTCACCATTTTGCATTTTTTGAAGCCCTCTTTTGCCCAATTTTGATGGGGTAAAAATTTTTCACCCTAAAAATCGCCAAATTATTATATAAATGATATAAAATCCTTGGAAATTAAAATATTTTTTGAAAAATATCGCCAATCATTTTATAGTTGCCGTTTTAAGAATTGGTAATATTCGCCAGTATTTATACACTTTTAAATAAGTATGGTTCCTTAAAATCATCCCTGGTTTCGTGAGATGTTTTTTACCATCGAGTTTCTTCCTATTGAGAATCTATTTCCTTATACCTCAAGTCATGTAATTACATACTTCATGAAGTCATATATTCTAGGTTCTTTTAACATTTTAGGTATAGGACACTTTGAAAACTTAAGCAATGCTTTATCTGAAGCTTAATCTCTAAAGTCAAAGACTTATTTCATTTTTTCAACATTTCATTAGCCCAAACCTTTGAGAAGGAGCCTTTCAAAAAAACATTGCTTTCAAAAGTATTTAGTTTAGAAACCCAAACCAAACCTACATTTTAGCTATTTGAATTGTACTCTTCCAAAGTAAAAGACTTAGAAATATTTTGGCTTTTAAACCCAATCCAAACCTACATTTTAACTTTTTTAATTGTACTCTTCCAAAGTAAAAGACTTGGCTTTTAGAAATCTTGAGTTTGGAACTCAATCTAAACTTGCATTCCAACTTTCTAAACTACACTATAATTTAAAGGCTTAGATAATTTTTGGTCAACGAAGTTCTTTAGCTTAAAAACCCAATCCAAAATTTCCTTCTAGCATTCCAAACTACACTTTTCCAAATTCAACATTCAGCCCACTTTGCTATAGACCAAAAAATGGACACTTTGAAAACCAAAGAGGCTAACTGCTTATAGCTTTCTGAAATCCTATTTCCAAACTCTAGTACTTTTATCATTTTTTTGGTAAGGCTCACACCCACAAAGTTTGGAACCGATGGCCTTACGCAAGGAGTACCTTAATAATACACCCATTCACCATCTATTATACGCCCCATGGTTAGTCCTTTTATCCTTTTAATTAGAAAACTCACATAAATTTGGTTCTCTTATAACAATTGGTAGGTTTTAAGTCCTTGTCTAAAGGTGCTCCTACTTAACTAACAATATTTCATAGAGATCAATATTCTTTTTATTGTGCTATCATACCTCTATGCATCATCAAGTTCGTACCTTAATCTATTGTTATTGCAACCACCACTCTTTTATTTGAAGTCTATCCCTGCATTAATGTGACTATGTACTAATTTCCACATGCATGCTGTCTCCATAGGTATTCAAATTATTTATATATTTTTGTCCTACTTGTATGATAGTAAATACATTTCCTATAACCATCATATTCTCATGCTTTTCCTAGAAAAATACCCAACTCTGACTGTCTATATTTTATTTTTAGCTTTTTCATTTTTTCTAATGTGGGTTTTATCATCTTAGGCACAAAGTTATGCCCTCTACCTCCACCACCAATACCTCATCTTCTACAAAATTATTTATATTAGCATTTCAAGTTAATAGCTTAGCAATGTTTAAATCCAACTAATATGCATTTTTATTATATGCAGCTTATGTAAAACAATTCCATATTGAATAACACATAAGAGTCCATTAACATATCTAAAAACTCACCGGTCTTCATCCTTTTCATGCCCATCTTGATATGACATCTTGTAGAATTATTTTGTGTACTTGTATATACATTATTCTTTCTGCCTCAAATTCTACAAGACCTTGAATAACTTCTGTTTGTAATATGTTCATGAAAACTTATCTTTCAACAATGATGCTATATTACTCCCACTCCTAATTCTCTCCTTGCCATTTCAAGCATGCATTGAATGTTGCACAAAATATCAACTAATGACAGTGAGTCCTTTAAACTTGGCACTTGCAAATTTCATTCCCTAAGTGTATTATGTGCTTTAAAATTCAAAATGTTTATTCACTTCACTAAGGCAACCTTTAAGGTATTTTTTTACTTTTAAACTTCAACTATAACATGAAGCTTCTATCTTTCTTGATTTCTTGGTCTTGAACCACCTTCTAAGTTTCCCTACAACATATCCTTATTCTATCTCATCTTCCTTTTCTTCTAATTTTAATGCATTGATTTGTGCTTGTATTGTTTGTCATCTACTTTCCAATGCCTCTATATATCGTCTTAGTGCCAATTGTTATGTGTTTACTATAGTTCTTCCACCTCTTTGGTTCATTTCTTCTTGCATAATCCATGTTTCTCTCTTTGATCCCTTCCTCTTGTCTTAGTTCTCTCTCCTGGATCTAAACCTTACTTAGATACCAAATGACACAATTGAAGTATGATGGTCCCTTCAATCACCAAATTTTCTTTTGTGTAGTGACCTACAAGCTAGTAGCTCAAAAAATTGACATGAGTATTAATGCACATAACATTACATTCTCTTATAAAATCATATACATATCATTGGGGGGGGTCTACTCATATCTTGTTTCATAGAGTACATATCATAGTGCACAAGCTTTTGTCTTTCAGTTAAATCACTACCCTCTAGGCTTGGATCTACAGTTTGTTTGGCTCTCTCCTAGCTATTCATCTTCTAGCTATTCATTTTCTTGGTTAAGTCCTTAGGTTATGGTCTAATCATTTATATTCCCATATGACCATTCACCTTCATGTTCCTATGCCCCCTAACATTATCTCCCCTATATGTAATGTACATTTTTATTTAATGTACCCCTTTCACCTCTCTAAGTGCATTGTTTAAGTATTCTTTGCAATGATAATCAATTTCTCACACACATTTTCAACCCACATCATGCATTATTTTGGCACATATTGTCCAAAATTATGTACATTCAACAACTTGCATGTTGTTCCCAACTATCTCTATGCATACTCCCTTTGTTTTTCAAGGAAAATGTGACGGGTATAAAGTAATAATGGTGGAATATATAACACACACAAACTCAACTACATAAAAAATAATTGAAACTTCACACCCTATTGTGCAATATATATAATGACATGATATGAGTTGCGCTAAGGAAATAAGCACTACTACTAAGTGTGACTTTCTTCTCCAATAAGACAAAATGAATGGATATGTAGCTTAAGATTTTAATATAAAGAAATTTAAATAAAACTTTCAATGATTGCAAATTACAAAAATAAAAATACTTATAAATAGTCGTATTCTTCTTTCATCATTTATTTTATTTGGTTTAATTATAATTAAATAAAGAGTTTTTTTAATTATAAGTGTTTATAAATCGTTCTCATGAGGGAGGGGAGGGGACAAAGTACCAACATATGCATGGGGTATTGGAAACACCTCCAACAATCAAACATAGATATGATCTCTTTGGAAAGGTCTTCAAAAATCCAAATATTTTGGAGTCTCGAATCTAATCATCATCGGATATTTCCCATATATCGTACGAGTCATCAAGCACAAGCATAATCCAAGAGATTCCTACTTGAGAAGGAGCATAAGTAGGATTCCGAGCATCATCAAACTCTTCCGTAAAGTCACTATTTTCCATGTTCTAAGGGACCTTCACAAATCAATTGATGTATTGGAAAAGGATGGGAGTTTTTTGAAGATTAGAGAACTAACAGAAAATGTGGGGAGCATTTGTATCCATCATATCTCCTTAGTTGTTACAAGTTCCCCATTCATGGAAATTACAAGCAATATATCCCGTGGGATGGCGCGGGATCATATCCACATGCCCCCATATCCAACCCACCTAGCCATTAATTATGTTATTAACCAGGATGTATGATCACCCCTTGGTGCATGTGGTTTCTTTAGCAATACACAGGAAGACATGAAAACAATGATTTGGTTTTTGGAGCAAGATTTAATGTGTAAGCTCGAGATATGAAAGAGACAATTCTATCCAAGGAAAGCAGGATGAGTATCGTCATTGTAAACTTCTCTGTCAGTCTTAGATTCCTTTCTCTATGTGTTTGGATTTTTCCTTACCATTCATCTTAGGCTGGATGTTTAGGCCTTGTTGTCAGCAATTGGAGGACTGCTGATTTCAAGTGTGATATCCTGCGTGCTCAATATTCATGGTGATTTTCTATCCAAGTTAGATTTTTGTTCATGGGTGTCGACAACACTGAGGTCAAGGAGTGGGTTCCTAATAGGGAGAGGTTGCGCACCAAATGGGCAACAACTACTAGTTTTAGGTCATCTTCATGGATGTAACAAGCAATTTCCCCAGTTTCACTCTCACTAACCTTTTTACCCCTAACATTGTATTTTTTTGTCATATATCACTTCCTTATTTGCCTTATGTTGCATTTCTTTGGGATGGGAAAGCTCTTTCACTGCATAATGAGTCCAAATTATTATGCATCGAAAGAGGAATGACAATACACACTAGAAAAACAAATCTCATAGGAAACATATGAGTATAGCTCAGATCATTATAGTGCCATGTTCATTAAAGAATTCGGTGTTACAATAGTGTTACATAAGGAAGAATTCAAATTCATTAGGGATGAATTCGAATCTACCAACTGAATCTAACTATTTCTGACTACATGGCTAACTAAAGATTTCTAGATCACTATCAGAGTCCAACAGTCCAACTCCAGATGTCTAATCCAGTCAAACAATCAATTATAATCAGTCTAACCATTATAACTACAAGTGGTAGGTGAGAAAATGTGCCTTCCCACATGCAACCATGCGTAACTGGTGCTAACTGAACTAAAAGTGAACTCATTGAAGAATAACTAAGCTTAACTAGTTACCAACTCCAAGTAACTGAAGGAGGTTGGTGTCGGGACTCTCAGTGGCTCCTAAAATGTAGGGATTGGCCTAGGAGATGCCTAAACTGATGCATGCAAGTGCAGTCAGTCTCAATTATCCTCTATCGGTGTTCCCCACACTCTAGTGATTGGTACATGTGGACTAGTTAGGCCAAGTGGACCCAATGGTACAAGTGAACCCAATAATTAATATATGACTCCTAAGTTAGGATAAAATAATCTACTAGACAGTTTAGTCAAGGGAAGATTATAAATACTAAAACCATTGGCCAAATTGAGGCTATTTAGATGTATTAAATCAACTTCCTCTACATATTTCTAAGGTCTACTTAGAGTTCTTTATCTTAAAGTAATATTCTTGTAATCTACCTCAGGAGACTAAGATCTCAACATAACGATCAGGGGTCAAAACCTGACTTTCTCTGCAAATTTTGTGGTCTCGAACGAGCAGGATTTCCATAACTTCATTGGAAGATTCATTAATAGAGGGAAAAACAAACCATCACTCAAATCATTGTGGGCCAGCCTATATATGTTGCATGAGTTCCTGTGACAAATTAAATCAAGGTTGACAATAACAATAAGAATTGTTTTCACCTTCACGTGAGAACTATCTAATCCAAGATAGGGAAAATGTAACCCACCTAGAATTGAAAAATAAATATTTTTATTTATTTGAGAAAACGTTATGCTAAAAGTTATTGTGAAGTTTTTATGACCAAGTTGGTCAAGTATGACTATAATTGAATATTTTATTTATTTAAATAATTAAATGAAGAGACGCCTATCCAAAAGAGACTATTGAAGAGTGTTCATTGACCCACTAGGAGGAACGAGAAGCTGTAGAAGGCTAGATAACAAGTGGCAACACTAGCATTTCACTTTCTAGTTGTTGGAGGAAGCAAAATCCGTAAAATTGTAGTCATGTTCCTTGAGAGGAGGAACTAAGCAGGTGGCTCATTTAATTACAAAACTAACCCAAATACCTAGGCAATATTATAAATACCATCGAACTGAGTAGGAGGCTCATTACATTGTATTCCAAGTGATTAGACCCTTGTGAATCATTGCAAACTAAAAAGTCCGGAACGCAAGAGAAATTCGATGAGGGGATAACCAAAGTGGAATTACCGAGAGTCAAGTCTGCTAGTGAGTTTGTTAAGTTGCAGAGGTTTTTGTGTGGTCTGTTACACAACGTCTTCGTCTTGGTGTTTCAGTGAGCAGGCTCACGGGTGCTAAAGAAAGTGATCTTGGCTGCTTTTAGGAGGCGGTTGGGAGAAACAATATTATTTGGGTATTTGTCCCCCTTCTGCAAATTATGCAAGTTCTATGCTGTTTTGTTAATTATCTGTGATTTTATTCTATATCTGTATCTGGAAGTTTTGTGAATGTTGATGGATTCTATAAACTAGTAACTATTTTTAAATTAGAACATGTTAGAAAGATCATAGTTCTGTATATTGTTTTATGAAGTATGTCATAGCCTCTATAGAGTTTAATGGTAATTTGTACAATAATGTAACTGTTCAGTAAAAGAAAATCTGTAGATATTTTCCTATGATATTATGATCAGTTTTCTAAGTTCATTATATTAATTTTCTTTAAGTTCAATCATGTATAGTCATAGGATATGATAACCATTATTAATTAAAACAATGCCTTCATTTCATCCAGTTCTTACTTAATATACTTCTAAATCTAATTTAAATTACTAAGTTTCCAACATGATTTCGAAACCCTTGTCACTTATTATAGTTGGGCTCACTTAGATAGTATATTATTATTATAATCCTTACTAGCTCTTTGTCCATTAAAGTAATTCTAGGATCAGAGTATTATACTTAAAAGAAACTTCCATTACAGGGAAAAGGCCAAGATTTACACAGAAGTTAAACTATAGCTTAAAGGACTCAATCAAACTTATACAAGAATTCAATTTATCTCTACAAAGAATATATATACATCTTAGTGTTAAATAAGCATTACATATTACATAAAACATTATCTTCCTGGTTTTAAATCGTAAAGTATAAATAGCTAAAATTACACCATTAAATATTTCAGTGGCCTCACGACCCCTTCTTCTTTCCAAAGTATAGCCACAAAGGTACAATGTCGGTGATATTAAAAAGAACAACACGATTTATTCAAAAGTTAAACTAAAAAGAAGGAAGCCACAGGTTCATAAAACCCTAGCAAAGCTGGTTCTTTCCATAAAGCATTATGTATACAAGACTTTGTAAAGAGCTCAAACCCATAGATAAACTAAAACATTAAAGAATAGTCCTCTTCAGAGTCCATGATCGAAGGGAGCATAATTTTGAAAGAAGACTGGAAAATGGCGTAGGTCGAAACCACTCGATGGTTTACCATTTGTTGTTCAACAAAAAGGAAAACGCAGAGATGGATTCCAATCCAGAAAACGAAGAGCCACAGAGCCACGGAGCCACATAGCTTCAAGCCACAATGAGCAAGGAGTGTAGGTACAAGTCTTACCGAAGCAATGGCCTTTTTCTTCTTGGAGAACGGCCTTACCCATTGCAACAACCATGGTCAAAACTCCTGCAAACAACATTCACAGAGGTCAAATATAAATATATATAAGAAATGTATTTTGAAAACAATAAAAAGGGAAAACGTGAAATCGAGTCGGAGAAAACGTACCTTACAAAAATCGACATTGGCGATGAAGGCTTTCCAAAGTATTGCAGAGATTAAAATACTAACAGGGAGTGCAATTTGAAAAACAAATCCAAGATCAAGGTTGGGGCATCGTGAGCTGAGAAGAGGCCATGAGCTAGCAGGACAACGCCAAAGCCAACACCAAGAGCCAAAAGGCTAGGAGCCTAGGCTCTTACAACACAGAGGCAAAACAATATTGTGCGAAGGCAGAAACCAAACCCTTAGGGTTTATGATTTTGACGTATCCTCTCTCAAGATGGAGGCAGTAGGCCATCATGTGGCCTCTTAAATGCCACAGATATTTTTCAAAACCCAAAAAATCTATAGTTTCAACTCCTCGATTATCATCTCTTGCCATCACATTTTCATTATGCATGTTATAACTTATGGTATAGTTAAGCGCAAAGTTATTTTTTTGGAATAATTGTTTTTGCAATGTTATAGCTAGGGTCTTCCCTCATGGGTTATAGTTTAGACCTTTTCTTTAGGTGGCCCTAGTAAGTCATGACCTCTTCCTCAAAGCACCTGCAATGAATGAAAGGTTTATGCGTTGGCTCGAGAGCTAAGTAAGACCATAAACTCATCCTCATAAGCATATTAATAGAGCTATCAAATATTTAAAAAGAAAAGAACATAACTAGTAAGCACATTAACTATGACTGACACTTTTAAAAACATGGCGTTCGTGCATGACTCGACGACAAGTACAGTAATTTCATCGTAAAGGTAAGTCGCACCATACTGTTTGACGTAATGTTCAACATGTAAACACAAAGTGCAAGTTAAAGATTGTATAGATTCATTTACAATATTTATTGTTAGACCATTAGTATTTATTATTATTATTATTATGAAATTTTAGAGATGTTATAGAAAAACTTTATGCAAAACTTTTGTTTTGTTTCCCTATTTCCTAAAATCATAAAATCAGTATTCCATATTATATATATAATAATAATAATAAAATATTTAAAAGAAAATACTAATTTCATTATAAAAAATAGTCTTTAATAAGTTTGCCAAATATAAAATCAATCTTTTTAAACAGATTTTATCTTTAAAAACAAAACCTCTTAAACACCTCCATCATGTAGTGTGATTTCATCCGAGTGATGTTATTGGATGTTTCCTAAGCTTTCAATATGATATTCTAACTGCAAAACGTTGAACTATTACTTGATATGATATTATGCATGAGGCATCTTAAACATTTTATCACATGATCTCTTTATCTCATTTTAGTTTCACAAATTCAACTGGTTTACTTTTAAATTATATAATAATATTATATTTAATACATACCTTTATCTTAAAGCGGATATCAAAATAATTTTCTTATTATTAATAATCTATTTTAATTTTTTAAAAACCACACATCGATATATATATACCACACATCGATACTTATGAGTGGTAAAGGTGAAGTGGTTATATATATATATGTAAAGGTGAAGTGGTTATATATATAACCACTTCACCTTTACCACTCATAAGTATCACAAACATAGATGTATTCCTACTTTTTTTTTGCAATAATCCCTTATTTTTTTTAAGAATCACTTTCGCCTCATACATAGAGTAAATATGTATCATTGATGCTTAAGATAAGGTTAGATGACAAGTTAAGTAGTGATCACCCTCAGTATTATTCAACAGATTGGTTATCTCTCACAGATGTATTGTCCTACAGCAAAGAAGAAGAAAAAAACCAGAGTAGTGGGACTCGAGTCTAATCTTGTATATCCTTGTGGTTTTTTTGATGGAGCATCAACTAAAAATATAGGAGGAGTTGGTATCTGCTTGTTCTTGAATGAGATACATTGCTTTGAGTTTGTTGTGGGGACGAGACAGTGCACCAACACAAAATCAGAATTGGTCGGGCTTTGGGCCCTTCTGCTTGTCACCCAAATGATGGGGATTCCCATTCTTAGGGTTTTTGGTGACTCATCAGTCATCATAAGCTAGGCAAGGGGAACTGCTTCCCTCTCTCCTCCTGAGCTGCACTACTGGTGTAGGGAGACTAGAAAGCTCTTTACACACTTTCTAGAACTGTCTATTAGCCATATTTACCGTGAACACAATCAGCATGCAGACCGTCTATCTAAAACTACACTTTCTTTAGCTCCGGGATTTGGCACTTTCTCTGAATTTTTTGATGGTCATTTGATCACTCATGATACTTTCAAACTATTTTGAGCTGGTGCTTGGAGCATGATCTCCATTTCACTTTTAGCACCCTGTATTGTTTTAGTATTGGAGCTGGATCCTTTAGATTGCAGCTCTACTGCTCTTATTGTACACGATAGATATGGGAGTGACTTGACAGTATATTACTGATGGGTATATTTCTTTTGGAGTTGCACTAATCCCTCACCCTTGCAGCACCGATGAGTTGTATCTCTTCTTGATGACAGGTTGTACGTATCCTCTTTAGAACTTCATTATGAATGTAGCCCATATATTGGGTGGGTCCAGCAGATGCCCTTTGATTCAATATGAATAACAAGGACAGGCTTTTTCCTTTTTGAAAAAAAAGTTAAGCCGTGATCAACCATCATATTACAGGAAAAATAACAGTGATGGATTGATCATGATTAATCCAAATTTTAAACAGTTTGGCAATGATCCACCGTCCATTTCAACAAATAGTGACTCTGATGAATGGATCGTCATTGATTCACATAAGCAGAAGAAAAGAAGGTTAGAGATTCACTGATTCTTGATTTAAGCCGGTTGATAGTTGTCACCCGTGTTATTATGGAGGATTTCTTCCATATAATATCTTTCAAAGAAGGGTGCTTGAGTATGAAATTGATGTATTTTATATATTTGATATTTAATTAATAATAATAGTAATTATCAATATATTTATAATAATCATAATTGAAATGTTACATATATTGAAGAGATTTATTTTAATAAGATAAATGAAGAAATGTTTCTTAAATATTAAAAATATAATATTTAGGAATTTTTATACACAATCTATTAACTAAAGTTAATTACATATTTTCTCATTAAAAAAAAGTCAGATAACTTCTTTAACTCTATTGTTTGGGGTTATAGCCCTTTACCTAAGTCACCTTAATGAAGCAAGAGGGAAAATACATGAAAAGAAATATAACACAGGTCCAACACTTATATTTGTGATTCTAACTAGTTTTAAAAGATTTTGAGAAAAATAATTGAAAATGACTAAAAAAGAGTTACTAAGTTAAACATATTTAACAGCACAACAAAATATAAGTTCATTTTTGAATAATCTTAATAATATAGGTTGAAGTGATATGTTTTAAGAGTAATATATGTTTTAAGAATAATATATGTTTTATATATATATAAAAGCTAACATGGAATATTAACAACATTACAAATCTTAAAAAATTGAAAACAATGTGTAAAAATATAATTTTAGGAGAAGTTTCAATCATATGCTTCTTAATATCACAAAAATTATGGATTATTTATTTTCAACATTTTGGTTTTCCTAATAATATTAATTTTATTTTTAAAGTTAGTTATTTTTAGAATATAATTTTGTTATTTAAGTGTATATTAATGATCTCTTTATAATATACATAAAGGAAGATCAAATATCTCTTTGGTAAGTGTGAACTAAAAAAAAGATTAATTCAAGTAGGAAGTTTGCATTTATTTTCTTAAGACAACATTTTAAAGAAGGTGAATCGATAAAAGTAAAGGAATTCCTAGAGGGATGTACCGAATATCATAACCATCAGTTGGAGATCCTTTCTGCACGAATATGAAGAAGTGTTTGAGGAGCCTAAAATGATACCTCCTAAGAGGAAGGTGGAGAACAAACAAGATACAATTATTGTTGAATTCTCCATTACCAAACATCAGATTATACATACAAACTATCATAGAACTAGATTAAGTGAATAAGTAGTTGTAGTATTTTTTGGGTAAAGGAGTGATCTGAGCTATCATCATAGTACCCAAGAAGGATAGGATTTATATGGTGTGCTTAAACTATAGAGCATTGAATAATACCAAACTCAAGAATCGATACCCTCTACCCAATATCAATGATACATTGGACTAGTTGTAACATGCCAAGTAGATCACCAAGTTGGATCTCAAATCGAGATTCCATCAGGTGTGGCTGAAGTAAGAAGATACCTAGAATAGCACCTTCAAGACTAGGAAAGGTCTATATGAATGGTTATTAATGTTGTTTGGTTTATGCAATGCACTTGTTACATTCATGTGTTTGATGTATTACATTGTTTCTTAGATTCATTTTATATAGTATATATAGATGACATATTGGTTTATAGTTCTACCCTGGAAGATAATATATCACATATAAAGATAGCATTAAAAACCTTGGAAAAGCATCAACCACTACTAAACCTCACGAAATGTGAATTTGTCTAGTTATCCTTGGTGTATTTTGGGTATGTGATTAGTGGAGGAGAGCTTAATATTGATCACGTAAAGGGGGAGGCCATAACTAAGTGGCCTACTCCTACAAATGTCACTCGAGTTGGGAATTTTTGGAGGAAACACAGTACCTTCTATTTTGAATGCTTTCACACCCACACAGGATAAAATGTGGGTGCTTTCAACTTAGTGAAGCCAAGGTAGGAAGCACAAGAGAAACTAGTTCATGTGGCTCATTTGTGTGAGAGAAAGTGGTAAAAAGAAGTAAAACAAGTAAAATATAAACTAAGCTAAGACAAACTTCGGAACTATACCAAATTATTCATGTAGATAAGCCATAACTGTTGACGAAGTAAAAATTGGTAAGAATAAACTAGTAGAAATAAATAAAAATGGTAAATATGACAAGTAAATATGAAGAATTTTTTTTTTCACACATACGAGAAATGAATGGAATTAATCTTTCCTTTTATTGAAAATTTGAGACATTACATGGATGGAGAATACCTTAGATGAAATCAGCCCTTGTAGCTGGTGTAGAGTGTTGTTATCTTAGATCCACGTAGTCTTGTATCTCCGACAAAGGTCACAAAGGTGACAAAGCCCAACCAAAATGAAGTGATGAAAGATAACAATTTTGAATACCATAGTATATGATTAGAATTTAGCCAGCCTTACATTTTGGTGTGGACTTTCCCCTTTTTTTGTGGATTTATCTCTTAATTTTCATATTAATCCCTAATTTTGTGGGATAATTCCATTTTTACGGCAAGGGGTTCCATAACCTATTGTATTTTATATTTTTTGGTATATGAAGGATTATATGGTAATTTTTGGGCATGAAAATGGATCATGTTGAATATGGTAAGTACCTTATGATGCATGAGCAAATTTTTTGTGCTAACACCTTCCAATGTCCATAGCTTCCTTTTCGGCTATGGATACACCTCTCCTTCCATAATATCCAACAACAAGGGGTTACAAAGGGGGAAGAATTAGTAGAAATACTTTGAAGAGATTAACCAAAAGTTCAGTGAGGCACCAGTTCTTGCATTACCTAATTTGTTGAAGTTTTTAAAATTGGATAAATATGCAAGTGGTTTTGATGCAAGGAAGGAGGCTAGTATGCTATAATTTTGAAATTTTCCATGGTGGCATCATAAACTAACCTACATATGTTAAGGGACTCTAAGCCTTGGCTCAAGTTATTAATAAGTGAAATCACTATCTAATGTGCATAGAGACCATCATTCACACTAATACCCAACCAATGCAGTATTTGCAGGCCCAGAGTAAGGTACAACAAACTAGACATTATAAGTGGATGACATTCTTACAACGATGCCATGTAATCATTTTAAGAAGAGGAGTAAAAAAAAGAACACCTAAATCCAAGTTTATAGCTTTCTGAAATCTTATGCAGATGGAGCCTTTCACCTGTGATGGATACAAGGAGAAATGTGTAGAATATGAGTACTTAAATGAGGCATTTCAGTAATTGCAAGGGGAATTCCATGTAGAATAAGGTGATATAAAGGTTGAATATCATCTCCATGATAGGTTACTCTACAATTTGGACAAGCTCTGTGGTCCTAAAGGAGATATATTGTAGCTTATTAGAGAGGTTCACACCTCCAAAATTATAGGGAATTTTTGTGAAGTCAAGACGGTTACAAAATTATAGAGGTATGTTTACTGGCCTTGAATCAAAGAAGATGTAGCATGGTTTATCATAAGATGCATACTTTGTTGTACAACGAAACCCACTAATAGCAAGAAAGGTCTATACCTTCCCTTACCTATTCATACAAGACAATGGGAGTCTCTCCATGAATTTTATGGGTGATTTTTCAAACACTAGGAAGGGGCATGACTATTTATTTGTGGTAGTTGACAGATTCAACAAGATGTGCATTCTTCCTCCTTGTGAAAAGACCATCAAAGGGGAAGAAGCAAAAAACATGTTCTGTGAATGGGTTTGGTTGCACCTTTGGATGCCAAGGATAATCATCTTAGATGGAGATGCTATATACCTTAGTACATTTCAGTCAGCACTTTGGGAAAATATAGCCATTAAGTTGAATATATATACAACATTCCATCTAGAAATAGATGGATAGAGAAAAGTAGTCAATGTAATTTTAGTATAACTTTTGAAGGGTTACAATCATAAGCATTCAAAGACATGGGATGAAAATGTGATCTACATCAAGGACACTTGTAATAAACTTGTCCACACTTCCATTGGAAAGTTCCCTTTCGAAACTTGTTTTGGATACTTTCCAAATTCACCTACAGATGTTGTTTATGGACAACAAGGTTGGGTGAGGGATGACACCATAGGTGAAGCATTAAGAGATAAAAATTAATCGATAATATTATCCATATCCATATAATAGATGAGGCACTGAATAATTCATAGGAAACTTAGAAGGCAAGACATGACTAACACAAGGTTGAGAAAAAGGGAGGGTTTTGGATTAAGGACGATGAAGGAGATGTGCGAGGTTGTTGGATATGCAAGAGTCTACAAGGAGATCGTATTGGGTGGGGGTTGTAACACCCCCATGACTTCTCATGGAGACAATGGCCTCCCGGGGCCATATGCCTAGCGAAAAAGGATGGAAGGATTGAGATTGGGGAAAGTCTTTGACTATCCATAGAAAGACTCGGCTCTGTGTATAAAATTTTGTTGTGTTTCAAGCTTGTAAGGTATGGGTTTAATGTTTTAATGGAAGAGCTATGTGTTTGACTTTAATGGATGTGAATGCTTTAGCTTTACAGTGTTGTTGCTTGCAATGGCACTAAGTAAATCGTGACTGTGTTATTTTTACTCTTACATATTTATATTGGTTGATGTATGGATTATTATTCAACGTGTTTGGGGTTTCATATTACGCCCATGAGCTTGGATCGACCCTTAGGTGAATACGCAGACTGGACATATGGTTTCTATGTTTATTGACAGGTCGTGACTGTGTATTTGTTGATAGTAGAGTTTTAAATAATTGTTTTAAGGTTGGGGTTTCATCTTACGGTTGTGAGTTTGGAAGCTTAGGCTTGACCTTTAGATGGATGCACAGCCTGTGAATAAGATAGTTAATTTATATGATGGTGGAATGAATGTGTGGAGCATGGCTCTATTTTGTGAAGTCTGTTGGTTTATAATTAAAGTATTTGTGGGAAATCTGAGAGGTGAAGCCCTACTGTGCAAGTCGCAACGTTTATGTTTTGTGTTTGACAGAGTGCCTACAAGATTCGATCCTGGGTTGTCTTCACGCTCGGACTTGTGTTTAACTCAGTGTTTATATTTTTACTTTAGCGATGATGTCTACAGGATTCTATTATGGATTTTTAAATGAAATAAATTCGTGGTTAGCGTTTATGCCTGTAGGATTTGATCCTAGGTTGTTTTCATGAATATATTGGTAGTACTGGTTGGGAATTCCACAGGATTCAATCCTGGGTGTGAATATGTTTGTAAATCAATTAATTTATATATTTGTAAGTTTGGTTCTGGGTTTTTTTATAGTACTTTGTAATATGAAAATTTCCTACGGCCAAACCTTAACAGGTTTCGATGGCTGGGCTTTGTGTAAAATATTTTTGTAATGGAATTTATAGGTGGTTTACCCCTCATCCAATCCTATAGAGGATTCGATGGCTGGGTTGGGTTTATTATGACTTATAATCATCTATGATTTAGTATTGATTTAATATTTATTTTGTAGACTGTGAATGATGTTTATGATATATTGTTTATATTTAATTTTAATATGGAAATAATAATAGCATGCTCGATGGAAATACAAAATCTTCCAGCGTTGTGGTTTTATGTTGAGAGTTGCTTTTTAAATGGTTTGTAGGAGATATGAGTTATGGTTAGTTTGATTCTTTTTATCTTTGTAGATTATTTATTTATTTAACATGGTTTATATCTAGTTTAAATGCTAATAAGATTTAGTCTGTCTATCTTTTAAGGAAAAACTATTTAAATTTTGTATCTAGGTTTGAACAAAATACAGAAACTGATCATCTCAAGTAATCTAGAGTTTGATCCTAAGATGAACTCTATTAGAAAATTACACAAATACATAGAAGCCTAAAATTAAGATGGGAATGATTATAAAAAAGAATAATGCTGTAAGAATATAGACAATATTTTTTCTAAGGTTTAGATGCAATTAACTCATGCAAACATTGGAAGATTTACTTGTAAAATATGAGGACGCCATTGTTATACACTATGACAATACAAGTGCTATAAACATATCCAAAAATCATGTTACGCACTCCAAGAAAAAACATATTCCAATCAAATATCATTTTTTAAGAGAGAAAGTGGCTCAAAAAGTGGTCAAATTGGAGTATATTGATATGAAGGAACAAATTGCAGACATTTTCATGAAGTTGTTACCTGGAGAATCATTTTCCTATCTTAGGCAGAAATTGGGGGTTATCCCTCATCGTTAAAAATTAACTAAAAGGATGAAAACCCTATCACGGGAAGAGGAGAAATGTTGAGAAGAGGAGACACACTCTTAAAGGGAGTGATTTTAAAATCCATGGTCCATTAGTAAATAATTCTGAGTGGTTTTGATCATCTCAAAGACAAATTGATGTTGCTGATCTAAAATTGTAATACTTATGATTTATGTTGCTATGTATTGAAATTAGTGTGTTAAAGGTTACGGTCCCTGGAAGTAAGATTTACATCTTCATATCGTTGAAAAATCACAGGAGAACGAGATTAAGGTTCAAAGAGAAATGCAAGTACACTTTGATGTGTTGCTTATATACGATTACAAACTATAACATTCTAAAGATATATAGAAAAATGAAGCAATGTTACAAGGGGAGTTTCGTTTCTAAAAGTTGTCATTGTTGTCAAAGGGGGAGAAAAATATCCTTTCTGATGTCAAAGGAAGGTGTTGCCAATCAAATCCATATGGGGATATTGTTGATTAAATTGACATTGTTGGCAACATAGATCAACACAAAACCGCAGAGTTTGCAATTGGCTCGTTTAAACAAAGAACGATGGGGAACATATTTGTGAAGTAAAAGTGCACAAGAGATAGAGTTATTCAAATCCAAAGTAAATGTTTCGCAAGGATCATAGATCGACGAACGAGAAAGAAGATGCAAGAGCTTAACCGCTCACATAGCGTTCCAGGGGAGAAGTGTTCGGAGTTTAATTGCTTGAACGGATGAGGAGTTAACAACAAAGGTTAAATTTCACCGTATATCATGGATTCGACAACCAACAGAGATTACAGAAGGACCACTTTTAGATCTGACGGTTGTAAGGAGTTGCAGAAGACAATTTGCGGGAGTCTTTTTTGACAAAGTTGAAAGGCACCCCTGCAACCTGCAACCCGCAATTGTAGAAGGAGGAGTTCCCACATATTGTGGAAAGGGATATTACAGAAAGATTGTTGCGGAACGTTAATTGTAGAAGGAGTGTGTGGAAGGAGGATGTGAAAGTGCACCCACAATTCCGGGAAGGAAGGCACGCCCACAAATTACAGAAACACATTTTGTGGAAATATAACGGTGGAAAGGTTGTTGTAGAAAGGTAATTGCAAAAGGATTTTTGTTCGACGCTCTAAAATTGCTCTAGAAATTTTTGAAGACTCACGATGAAGATACGTGACTATTAGATGAAGAGGGACGATTGAGGGTATATAAGAAAATATTTAAACCTTCAGACAAGTGTCTATGTACATTCAATTGGAATATCTAAAGGTGTGCAAAAGTCAAAGATCAAATTATCATAAGAGGGAGATTGGGAGGCGCAAGGATGGGATACAAGCCTGTAGGGGGTAGTAGCCTCCTTCCAGTTGTTGTTGGTAAACAGGGTGTTGGTGCATCCTTCAGTTGTAGTTAAGAAACTTTGGTGTTGGTGCATCCAGCAATTTGGTGCTTGCAAACTATTTGCGAATATAATTTTGCAGTAATACGAAGTATTGGTGGTTTTCCCAATTGAGGTTCCATGATAATATTGTGTGTTTTGTGTTCATTGTCGATTTTGTTTTAAGTGATAAAAAATAAAATAGATTTCCTACTATTGATTCACCCCCCCTCTCAGTATTACTTGATTTTCTAACATGAATCTCAGCAAAGAAATTATAAACGGGATTTCCAAACGTAAAAACAGATCCAAACATTTTTACATATATAATTTGATTATCACAAAAATCATTCACGTTGGTATTTGTTCCACTATTATCTTATCTTCGTGGTATCAGAGCTTCATCGTTTCCAACCAGCACACCATTCGTCCATGCTTGTGCCTCCAGCATCCTGACCAGCATCCATCTCCCGCGTACTTCCTCCATATTCTGCTTCCATATACCTCGTCTAGTTCCCATCCCCCACATTTTTTGGCCATCTCCCATGTCATTTTTTCCCTCTGTATTCCTTATTCCTTCGTAGCTGCACATCTCTTCTCCCTCATCCATTCCCCCGTGTTGTCCCCCATCCCCATTTTTTCTGCCATGCACCAGTGCATCCATGACTCTGTTTCCCTCCTATGTTGTCCTCCTTCCTATGCCCTCCTATGTCATTGCCTCCCTACCAATACGCCCTCTTATGCAGTTTCCCCCTGCCACTTCGTTGCCATTGATTTCCTTCCTTCGTTGCTCCCATGCACCCTTCCCTCCCACACTTGTCCATCTACATCTACCTACCTCATAGGATTATACACTTTTACATGCATCCACATATGCTTGTCTGCTTGTTGTCAGCTACACCCACGCTCCCACATGCCTTCCCCCCTTCCCTTGACTCCACCCACTGTGTGCTCCTCATTTGCTGCACCTGATATTCTCATCACTATGTATGTAATGAAATATTAGGCTAGTGATCCGTTTATCATGATTAATGATGCCCAAGCTCATGTATACTTGACTATATAGCGAGTATAAGATATTTTCCCAAGTGGATGTAGCCATGGTGTAAAATTGGGCTTCCATGGTGAACCACTTTTAATATATATATATATATATATATATATATATATATATATATATAGAGAGAGAGAGAGAGAGAGAGAGAGAGAGAGAGAGAGAATAATTATTATATAATTAAAAAATCGTGGTTGGATGGATTCAGATCGCAAATAAAAATAAATCTAGGTTTAACGTGGAGAAAATTCCAATAGTGGCCAGAATGGGAGATGTCAATGCCAGAATGGACCAATTGGATGAAAAATTCAACAAAAAGTATACAAAACTCAAGGCGGAAATCGACAAAAATATTAATGCATTAACAATACTCAAGGCAGGAATAGAGCAAGGCATCAATGCATTGAAGTCATATTGAAAAAAAACTCAAGAGTCTCTCGACATATCTTGGCCAGATTACCGTTGCACACTTCGTTTCCCCCACCTAGCCATAATCCACCTCTATACCCCTTCAATACACCTCCCCCAAGTACTCCTAAAACGCTAGGACAACACGACACAACACCACCCCATAAATTTCCCTTCTTTAACATTCTGTCAATATCAATCCCCCAAACACACGAATGCTAGATAAGCGTAAAACTAGAGTTACCCAAATCCGATGGTGATGAAAAGCAATGCATTGCATGGATTAATAAAGTAGAAGAATACTTTGACATCCATAACATACCCTATGATAGTGAGAATATTAAATACACTGCCATGAAATTGGAGGGGAATGCATACAATTGGTACATGTTGTGGAAGATGACAACCTGACTTTATTCCCTTAGTTGGAATAATTGTAAGAACGATCTTCTTAAGAGGTTTCAAACCGAGAAATATTTCTTGCAAAGATCACCAGATTGCAGCAAAAAGGAAGTGTATATGAGTACATATTTGAATGGGAAGCTTTGGCAACTCAAATTCTAGAACTGATGACCAACGTCTGCAAACATACATACATGGAATAAAACCGCACATTCGGAATGAGTTGGAATTACATAACACTTATACCATGGAGAAGGAAAGATGTAATGCCAATATCATCAAGAACAAGTACTTTAAATGATCTGCTCAAACTAGTTTCGACAAAAAATACTCCAAGAGGAATCCTCCCCAATCAATGAATACGAAAACTTCAAGATATATGTCACCACATTTAAGGGAAGGAGAAAAAACCTACTTAGAAGCCTGAAGGATGAAGGAAAGAAAGTGAAAATAGTGTGGAGAGATATGGGATCCTAAGCATAGATGTTTGCAAAGGATCAACCCCCAAAAGTTGTATTCTTGCGAAGCCAAAGAAGAAGAAAAAGTCCCAGAAAGTGAAGAGTCAAGTGAGGAGGATACAAGAAACTAGCATGACTGCCACTTAGAACTAGAAGATGATACACCAAAGATCTCATTAGCCTCCATTACAGGGAGATCCCAACCACAATCACTGAAGCTAAAGGGATATATTAAAAACAACAATGTCTCTATTCTCATAAATACTTACAGTACCCATAACTTTATTAATCTTAATCTTGCTAAGATATTCAACTTATTCGTTTTCCCAATGCCTAACATGAATTTTATGCCAGCAAATGGAAAGAAGATTTAAAATGTGGGAAAATGTCACAAGGTAAAATTACAAATGCAAGAGTATAATCTAGAATCCAACTTCTTTTTGTACCTCTTGGAGGAGTAGATATTGTATTGGGAATCCAATGGTTTCAAACATTGGGTACTTACTTTGCTAACCATTAAGCACACTTCATAAAGTTCAATTGGATAGTAAAAAAGTACAAATTGTATGTTTTACAACCACCCCAAACTCAATTGGTTACATCCCACAAGATGGAAAGGATAATTCGAAAAGGAGCACCTACTTACACAATTCAATGTCAAGAGATGGAGTTGCTAACATGTGAGGGAGATGAATGCAAACCACCAGAGATACAAGAGCTAATCCAAAAACACCACAATTTGTTCCAAGAGATTCCGATGGAGCTCCCACCAAACAAGAATATTGAGAACTTGATTGATATAGAACCAGGAGCAAAACCTGTCAATATCAAACCGTACATAAATCCACATCACCATAAAACAAAGATCGAAAGGTTGACCCAAGATTTGTTAAAATGTCGAGTCATTTCAAAGAGAAGAATCCCTTATGCAGCTCTAGTAGTGCTAGTTCGAAAGAAGGATGGATCTTTCAGGATGTGCATAGATTACAGAGGACTCAACAAGGTAAAAATTAAGAATAAATTCCCTATCCCATTCATCGATGAGATGATGGATGAAATTCATGAGATAAGTAATTCTCGAAACTAGACTTGAGATCAAGATATTACCAAATCAAGGTTATATTAGAAAACGTAGTAAAAATTGCCTTCCGTGATCATGAGGGCCATTATGAGTTTAAGGTAATGCCCTTCGAGTTAACAAACTCTCCATCCGCCTTCCAAGCCGCAATGAACGAATTGTTCCAACCATATTTGTGAAAGTTCATATTATTATTATTTTGTTGGTATCCTCATATATAGAAAAAATTAGAGAGAGCATGGCTAAAACTTAGATCGAGTACTAACCATCTTAGAAGAACATCAATTTTTTGCAAAAATGTCAAAATGCACTTTTGGAAAAGAAGAAGTGGACTATCTTGGCCACATAATATCGAAGGAAGGATTCAAATTCTATCCAAATAAGATCAAGGAAATCACCGAGTGGCCCAAACAAGACAATATCTCAAAATTAAGAGAGTTTCTAGGCTTAACAGTGTACTATCAAAGATATGTGAAGAATTACGCCCATAAGACTGCCCCTCTAACAGATTTACTGAAGAAAAAATCATATTGATGGATGATGAAGCCAAAAAAAGTTTTGAAGCATTGAAAAACATTATGTCATCAACGTCAGTATTAACAACCATAGATTTCACAAAACCCTTTCTAGTTGAGTGTGATGCTCCAGGATTCGAGATAGGAGCAGTCTTGACGCAAGAATGTAGTCCAATAGAATTTGAAACCCGAAAGCTCAATAAGAGAGAGAGTTTCAAATCCATGTATGATAAGGAAATGCTTGCCATTATACATGCTCTAGCAAAAAGGAGACAATACCTTCTAGGGAGAAAAATCTTGATAAGAACAAACCACAATAGTCTTCAATATATCCTACAACAACAAACATTTTCAACTGAACAACAGAAATGGATAGAAAAATTGCTACATTTGACATGGAGATACTACATAAGTGAGGAAAGGACAATGTAGTTGTTGATTCCATTTCCCGAAAAAAATGGAGAAGTCAAGACTTATGTGATCTCAGTTGCAATTCTAGATTGGTTGAATGAAATTCGAGGAGAATATGCCAAGGAACCAGACACTTGTACCTTAATCAATGATCCTAATCGAGGTTCAATATTTGAGTGGAGGAATGAAATCCTTTGGTATAAAGGAAGGATCTACTTAAACCCTACATCTAGGTTTAAGACCAAGGTGTTGATAGAATATCATGATTCCCTAACCACGGGACATGTAGGGTTTTTCAAAACTTACTACAATGCCAGGAAATCCTTCTACTGGAAGGGGATGTATAAATACATTCAAATGTATGTAACCAAGTGTGACACCTATCAAAAAAACAAAAGAAAAAATGATGTGACTCCAGGGCTACTCCACCTGCTTTGCATTCCAACACAGAAGTGGGAGGAAATATCCATGGATTTCATTGAAGGGTTACCCATATCTGAAGGCAAGGACAAAATTTTCATGGTAGTGGACCGATTAACGGAATATGCACATTTTATGGGTATTAAGAAAATTGACTCCGCTAAACAAATCGATGAAGTATTATGTAAAAATATTTACAAATTACATGGATTCCCAAAAATCATCGTTAGTGATAGAGATGCCAAATTCACAAGCAATTTTTGGAAGAAAATTTGCAAACTTATTGGGATTACTCTTAACATGAGCTCAGCCTATCATCCCCAAACAGATGGACAGATAGAAGTGGTTAACAAACGTTTGGAATCCTATCTTCATATTTTCAACACTGATAAGAAGAAAAATGGTTACAATGGCTACATCCTGTAGAATGGCGGTATAAATCCTCATATCATGTGTCCACCAAGATGAAACCTTTTCAAGCATTGTATGGTTATGCGCCTCCCAGATGGAAGGAAATCGTTCAAGGTGATGCAAAAGTACTTGCAGTAAAAGTCAACTTGCAGAAAATAAGAGAATAATGCAAGTACTCAAGGATAATTTAACAATAGCACAAAATCGTATGAAGCAACAAGCGGATCTACATAGAACAGAACGAGAGTTTGAAGTAGCATATTGGGTATTTGTGAGACTTCATCCATACAAGAATATGTCGCTTAAGCAAAAAGGGAATAATAAACTAGCTCCCAAGTTTTATGGACCATATCAAATTATCCGAAAGATTAGACTCGTAGCATACAAATTGAAGTTACCAGATAAGATTCGAATTCACAGCGTTTTTCATGTCTCGATTCTTCAAAAATTATTGGGTCAACATCAAACTACTCAAATGACACTTCCTACCTTGGAAGAAGAAGGAAAACTTGTATTAGAACCAGAAACCATCATCAACATCAGAGAAAGAAAACTGCGTTCTTGCATCACCAGAGAATACCTTATTAACTGGAAGAATTGTGCAGAAGAAGAAACTTCATGGAAAACCGAGAAGTTCAATCAACAATATCCATCATTACTCTGCTTTGAAAACAAAGCATTTTAAAATAAAGAGGAAATGTTATACATAAAAACAATTATAAAAAAACTTAAATAATCAATGTATGTGTATGTATAAAAAATATAATAATAATAATAAATCTAAAGAGAGGTGACTTTATGAAAAATCATGAATCCCGTCAAAGACATTATAAGCGGGATTTCTAAATGTAAAATACAGATCCAGACATTTTTACATATATAATTTTTTATCACAAAAATCTTTCACATTGTTATTTTTTCCAAAATGATTATCCTCCTTTGGTTATTTAGTGCGAAATTGAAAGATCATTTCCCAATAAAACCAATCATATCAATTGTAGGGATGTTGAACTAAAATGAATTCCTTCTATCCTCATCTAGCGTAGAAATCGCTTGTACTTAATAAATCCACGTGTGAGAGATAAGGGTGAGGACATGGGAATTCGTCATACTTTCCATCCTTCTACCTGCCGAATTGATCGTGTGATTATGTATTGTAGTGGGTTTTCATATTTCATGCTTTCCTAATGAAGACAAGTAATCATGGGGGAATGAAGTCTTAAGAACCCTACTTTTTTTTCTGCCATGAATTCACTAGGGAACGTGGTTAAAGCCTCTTTTCCAACCTTTTCAAGGATATTTGAGACCCTGACTTCCTAAGGAAATGTTGCTATGGTGATTTATTGTACTGAATATGAGACGTTAAATCAATATACTTAGGGAGTGGATTCATAGGTTACTTCCCACTTATGGTTGTTGCAGTGCCTAATTGATTAACAAATGAGCCAACATACTGAATATTTTTATATCCAAACAAACCATGAATGGATGTGAAAGTGGATATATCATGTTTATTCCAAACTAGGTTATTCTAAGTAGGTTTTTGAGGTTGCCCCTTTAAAGGAATCACAAAAAAAATTCATGAACAAACATAAGATCTCTTAGTGGAGTCATGTAAAGTTTAAATACTATGTAGTTGGATTAAAGGATGTAGATAAAAGGAGTGGGACAATGTAAGATACTCCCCTTGTTCATGATAATCTTGGGCATGATGAGGCAGGTTTGTATCCTTAGGGGTTACTAGTTAAAGATCATGCATTGAAAGGTTTCTTATCCATGTTCAAAGGATTAAAAAAATTTAAAATTAGAAATCCTCTTCCTTTTGAAGTCCCTTAGGGGACGGTCTTAGTGTTCCTCTCAAGGGGAAACAACCGAGGATATGGGATGAAGTCAAAAGAAAAAAGAAAGAAGAGAAGGGAAGTATCCCCACGAGTGTTTCATAAGAAAGAGGATATTTAAGTTTGGTGGATAAATAATTTGTAAGCCAATATTTACCCTTGGAATGAACTACAATTAACAAAAGAAAGAAAAAGGAAAACATATCAAGGGATGTTGCTAAAGAAAGATGACCTTGTCTAACATAATTGATATATTCTTTATGTTTTTTCCATTAATTTGAATACTAATATAGAAATGTGGACACTCAAGTGTAATACCCTTCTACCATGCAAGGCCATATGTCCAATGTAACAAAATTACCAATATATCATGTAGTTTTAGATGTATAATCTAGAAAAATTACTTATAAGTAAAAATAGTTCATGATTATATATTTTTGCATGTATTTATGTTAAACTATGTGGATGACAACATGGAAATCACATGTGGAAATTTCTAATCTTTTTATTATAGAGGTTGTGGAACCTTTCTCGGCTTTATGAATTGATCTCTCAAATCATCCACCTATGAGTTCTTGTTGGGTGTATTTGCATATGTTAGATGTATTTGGGGCATAACTCACTATCATTTGAATTTATGAAAGAGCAAAGTGACTCCCATTCATATATATCTTCATAGTAAAAAGTCATGTTGGTCATTGTAGTTGTGTAGAAACTTTTAACTAGCTGTAATGGCGCATTGTAGTATTTATTTGCAAGATATATTATGTGGTCAACCACAGCGCTATCTAGTTGTGGTATGTCGTATTAACAATTGCAATAGGATAATGGGAGTTGTAGCTAAACTTGTAGTTTCTTTTTTGGAATAGCTAGTTGTGGAATGTATTGTGGTTTACTAGAGACCAACCAATCATAAATGGAAATCATCTTGTGTACATCAAGTTTCAACCTTCGATATGTCACTTGTTAGGATGGATATTAGACAAATGCAGTAATGTTGTTGATACAATTACAAGGAATTCGGGAAGTGGATCACATAAAGAATACTCAAAGGAACAACAACAATCATGTATCTTACAAAATTGCAAGGGAGATGCCCCTTATTTTAACTTCGCCTTCCAAAAATAGACAAAGTTCAAGTTGTTATAGGTGGATTTCATGCGACTTCTGAGTTTCTAATAGGCAATTTTGGAGCTCATATTATTTCAATTGAAACTGTGGCATCATATAGTAAGGAAATATTTTTTTATTAGCTCTTTCTCTTTCGTTAACCTCAAAATATTATGAGACAAAGGACCATCTAAATTTAGTTGTATCAGTCTAGATGAGGGAAATATTGTGATGGTTCAATATTAGGAACTAAAAATTCACCAAATCCAAATGTATGATGTAGATGTCATGACTTTGATGTATCCATGGCATCACATTGATAACTCTGAGTTGGAAAAAAATTCTCAGTAAAATGGCTTACGTTTAATGTTTGTTAAGCTTGTTTCATAATTTCCCTTAAAGGAACTAGCAAACGTTTCTTACTATATCTTGAATGGTTAGACTCACAATATTGTACACAATTGGACTTATGACCCCAAGGCCTACATTTATATATATTCAATGATGAACACATTGTCCTTGGAATATCCATTCCAGTTTGAAGAATATAGAGTGATTGCAGTAGTGAAAGGATTTTTCTTAGTTCGAAATTTATCTCAAAAAATGAGTGTATGGGCCCTATCTCTACTAGTATATCCTCTAACACCGAATTTGGATCTTATGTTTTTTTTTGTCCCTACTAGTAACTTGTGTATGAAGCTCGAAACAATTTTTCACCTAATTCTTCTCTTGCTCCATAACCTTTGTACTCATTTTTGGATTAGAATCACTTGTATGGAGTTTAAGATTATACATATAATTGTTAAGCATTTGTTAATTTTCAATTTGTTTGTTGGTTACCCTATTTTTATTGAAAGGTGTTTTACATCTCTAATATGAGTTCATTAGTTAAAAAATTTCCACGTTATCTTTTATATAATTAACATACCCTCATTATATATATTGCGTATTCAAAATGCTCTTCTCCATACTGAACAATATTTGCAAGTATTTCCTCTTTGTGCATTAGAATAAAAGGAAGAAATTTGTAGAGCCATCATGAATGAATTTCAATTGGATTCCTATTATGTAGATTGTCCTCCCTATGATGTTTATGTTGATTCAGAACATCTTCTCACTATTAAAATCAACCATGTCTGATGGGAACAAGTGAGTGGTATGATTGCATACATGCTTTTGAATGTACCATGCATGCATACATTCATCATTGGAAGATATGTCAAGTACACCAATGGAATTCTTACCAGCTTCCTTGACACCTATTTCCCTACAACCTATAGCTAGAAGAGAATGATTGGGAAAGAAATGTTTTTGGCAAAGCAAACCATAGGTTCCCCATGGAATCAATTTATCCCTACCACTCACAAGAAAGTAAAAATGTCTCAACCAAAACTAGATTGGGATTATGATTCCAATGATGATTCTGCTAGTGGTCATCCATTAGGGTGCACTTGTGGGGAAGACAATTGTGTATCTTTTAATGATGACATTTAGGAATGTAATATAGCTACCGTGGATGAAACAAGTTATTTAACTTGAATAAGCTCTATGATATGATTTGTGTGCATAATTGTTAATTTTGTACAAAATCCTGTATGTATATTGGATATATGTGGTTATGTTGTTTATATTCTACTTGTATTCCTTTTAGGAAATGACGACATGCAAATAATGCAATCATCTAGTTTATAGGTATAATCATTGATTACATATGATTGCTGTGATTATGTGAATATTGATATGGTTGTTATGCCTTGATCTTGTCATATGAACATGTGATGTTGTTGTCATTATGAATCCATGTAAAAAAAATTGTTACTAAATGTATATAATATGTTAATGAAAGAATGCTAAATGTTTCTTTAAGATGAAAACCACATTTTTGTACATATATTCATTAGTTTTGAAGTACATACTTTGGGTATGATTAATTAAGAGTGATGTGAAGTGGGGAGGGGCCATATGAGCTTCTACCTTCACATGGTTGGCCCTGTTCGGTGGAGAATATTAAACTATTCTCAAAACAAGGCGAAGCTCCATATAAGGTAATTCACTTTATTCTTATGCATCATAGAGTTGTAAATTTTGAAATGCATGTATATTTCTTAATATAATTTCCATAAATTTAACATTTCATGGTTTGTTGATTTCTACAAGAATGTGCACTAGGAATTGCAGCTAATCACTAGCCTATGTGGAGAGGTTGCATCAATTGCACTCAAAGGTACATAATACTCATGGATATTTATTTTTATATAATGTTTTAGTTATTTATTTTTCATGGGCATTGTAGTGGCATGGTTTACTTCATTCATTATTCTATGTAATTCATTGCATTCAATTAGCTGGCAATAGGCATATTTATAATACAACTTTGACTTAGCTTTCATAGCATAGTGTTTGACTTAGATTTGATATAAGCATAGTGTTCAACTACAAAAATCAAACGAGCATACACCAACACATAATTGAAAGGCAATTTATATGAGAATACATTGATCATATACTCACATTTATCCTCTTTATGGCCACTTTAATTCATATTAAATGATATATATATAATCATTGAAGTTTATTTTTTAACGAAAACATATATATTAATATTAATATAAAAATCAATATGGTCAAGCCAATCAGTCGAAGCTTATAGTTTGGTGTTGGAAATTACTATGGGTTTTGTTGTGTTGGAATCATTATCCAACCCACACGTCTTTATTTGGTCAATTTGGCCTAATTACCCTCTTATCCTAAGTATTGACTCGATTTACTGACATCAACATTATCATACACCTGACATCATCATTAGCACACCAGCACACTCCTTCAATCAGGGAGGCTAACTAAGCCTTCTCCTTCAATCAGAGAGTCTATTAGGCTTCCTCTTTCAATCAGGGAGCAAATATGGGTTGATTTGCTTGTCATAAGTGCACCAATTAGTTAACTGAATGTTGTTTCACCTAAAAATCAGTTAAGCTGAGTTGGGAAGACGCCTTCCTCATATATTTGTCTATTTTGGGATGATTTGAGTTAACTCAAGTGATTTAAGGCGCCTCCAACAACTTCTGGTGACTCAATTGAGTTCAGTTCACTTCATCGGAGCTGATTTGAGTTAGATATGTGCCTCCACCTAGTGATTGACATGCAATTGAGTTCTAATCAGTTTGACTCAGTCATTACTGCCTCTGATTCAGTTAGGGCTCAGTTAGAGCCAATTATGGTTGTGATTAGTGGTTAACTGGTGTGTTTAGTGTGGCTAAGTGACAGCTAAGCCACTCTCATGTTTCCAATTTGAATGACCTCCTTGGGATTCGAATTGTCTTGTTATTCATGTAAGTGTATTACATTGTATCACTATCTCATTAGTGATTATTGATAATATACAGCTGCAACCTCTAATTGCAGCACTGCTATGTCATTTTATGTGCAAATTGTCTTGAATCTTCTGTAAATTATGATTTAATCTCAATATTTTTGTGACTGAATTTCACATGGTATCAAATCCACAGTGGGATGAAGCTCTTCTTCTCAAAAACAAGATATTTGATAGATCTAGCATGCATTTTGAGCAAAAATCTCAAAAATTCCTGCACTGCACCATAAGCCGAACGTTTACCACATAAATCCTAAGCAAAGGAATTGTTGATCAAGCTAGCTTGATTGACTAAGATGGGTGTGATGAAAACCTGAAAAGTGCAAGTTGTTCAACCTTACAGTGCCCTTTTTGTGTTTTTGCAGGTTTTTTGTGAGACTTCTACTGCATTCGCTACAGTAGAAAAATGGCTTCTTCTGTGGATCCTCTTACTCCTTTCAATTACCACAAATGGAAGGGAGACATGGAGATTCAATTGCATGCCAAGGGACTCTACAGAGTCACAATGGACACCGAGGTAGAGCCAAACCATGTTGTAGACAAATCAAGATACTGGAACAAGATGGATGAAGATTTTGGGTTTTTGTGCCTGTCGATTTCCAAAGATCTTCATTTCCTTGTGACTAGATTGAAGAATCTGAAGGAAATTTGGGATAAACTTGTTGATCTCTTTGATAAGGAAGATAACATGAGGATTTATCAGCTAGAGAATGAGCTGATTTCTCTTCACCCAAACAATTTCGAAACTCTCAATGAATTCTTCACGAAATTCAAGCACCTAGTGCTCCAGTTAAAGCAGTGTGAAGTGGAGAAAGAGGATGATCAGCTCATTCTCTCCATTCCCTCCAAAATTGGACCAAATTACTCAGTATTTGTTTCCACATTCCATACCGGGAAGCTAACAACCCCAAATTGGAAAATGCCTTCTCTCAATTCCTTCATTGAGTCCCTCACAAATGAGCATGACAAGCTTGTGCAGATGGGGATCACCAAATCCTCCAAAGATCAAACATTGTTTGCTTCGGGGCCCAAATATAAGAAGGGTAAAGGAAAGAAAAAGAATCAAAAGACTATGTTTGATGCTCCGATGCCAAAGGAGAAGACCAACACGAAGAAGAGCCTTCCGACTCAAATAAGCACAAGAACAAAGGAAACTAATACAAAGAAAAAGTCAAGTGCTCCTATTGCGGGAAGGGATTTCACCCTGAACATTCCTGCATGAAGAAAAATATTGATTAAATGACTCTTCTCCTCGAGAGGAACAATATCAATCTTTCGGAGAGTGTTCAGAAGAGAGATAACCATGATCGGGACATCCAACCAGAAAGAGGACATGCCCTCATGGCAAGTACTTCGAAGCCTAGATCTCTCCTCATAGACTCTGGTGCTTCGAACCATATGATGGAAATAAAATAATCCTTGTCGTCCCTGGACTTTGACAAAAGCATTCCCATCCACATGGGAGATGATTCTATGATCATTTCGAAAGGAAAAGGTACTGTAAAACTTGAACATGGAAACATTTTTGATGTTCTGTATGTACCCTCATTGGCCTCCAATATGTTGATTCTATATCAAATGACACACACTGGATTTCCCAAGTGAGTGAATTTCAGCCCAAATGATGTTGAAATCACAGAGATTGCATACAGTAAACTCATTGCAATAGGCATAGAAAATCACACCGCTAAGGCCTATGAGTTTTCCAAGTTTGTGGCGGATGCAAAGCCCACCGCTCTTCTAACTCTGGGAATGAGGTTAGTAGGCTATGGCATGAGAGATTTGGTCATTTGAACTTCAAATAATTGCATAAAAATCAGAAAAATTCCATGTTTGAAGGCCTCCCAACCATCAAAACTTCCAATGGAATTTGCAAAGGTTGCATTGTCGGCAAACACCCTGACCACAAGTTTGATCGAGGAAAGGAAAGCCATGCAAAAAGTATTTTGGGGCTGCTTCATTTTGATATCAGCGGACCCATGCCTACAAAATCCATGAGTGGTTTACGGTATGCACTCACCTTCATTTATGACTTCTCTAGATACACTTGGGTTTTCTTCCTAAAGAAAAAATATGAATTTTTGGAAAGATTCATTGAGTTTAAAGCATCTGTTGAGAATGCCTCTGGGAGGAATATAAAGTCTCTTAGATATGATAATGGAGGAGAAACCACTTATACTATGAAATGAGAACTATATACTATGAACGAGAACTCTACCCATAAAAACGATGATTTTTGCAAAAAAAACACCAAAAACACCCC